>JAGFPH010004426.1:26110-37170 GCA_018207615.1 Philaenus spumarius | reverse complement strand
TTAGTTTATTAATATACTTTTAAGGTACAAATTGATAAGTGAAAAATGGCTTCTCAATATAAAAATTAGAAATGTTCGTACAATTTAATAATGTTATTATTAATAAAATTTTCTTTTTCCCAGAAACTGTAAATTGGAAAGTAAACTAAATATGATTGGTTCATTAATTGGGTATTTTAAATTACATTAAACACTATTTACTTGTTTTTTTTACTTGGGGTAGGGAAGTGGGGGTAACGGTGATATGTCACTTGATCCATTTGGCAAGAGGGCGACCGTTTTTGGGTGAATTACTGACTTTTTTAAAATATAAATATGTATATTACAACGGGAAATGCTTGGAAATTTCGGATTTAACAAAAATCTTGTAAAACTCGATGTTTCTAATTCAGCAACTGAATCTGAACGTACGCTAGACAAATTAGGGCGATCGTGGCGTTATCAGAGAAAGATGACTGTTGAACTATGGCTTATCTGGGAATGAATACAAACTTAGCCTCGATTTAATAATTTCTTATTGAATATCAGGTTCAGCAATATTATACATTTTTGGGTTTTCCTTAGGAAAATGCATTAACCGTGTAATTCACAAATCATAATAGTAAATATTGCTTAAGCAATTTTTAAAACTAAGGGAAAATTAAAAAGTTTCTCTAAATCAAAAAAGAAAGATATTTTTGGATTCTACAGAAGTAGACCAAAAATAAAGGTTATGTGATGTATTATAGAATTTTGAAAATTTAAGAAAATGGCTAATAATACGTTTAGATGTCATTAAAGTATAGAAAAATAAAGTTTCATGTATTTAAAGTAGAACATATAATAGAGCATGGAAAGTTTTAAACTCTAAAACAAAGTATAAAATTGGAATATTATTTATAAGGAAGGATGATAGATTTCACACCTTAAATGCAATTCAATAATACAATTAACGTTTTAAAGTAAATGGAAATTCAAGTTAGAGTAGGTAAAGTAGAAATGTAAAAAACCGCCAATATATGAAATAAATTGCGGTAAATTAATTAACAAAGAAAAACAAAAAACAGTAGAAATAACAAGTCCCACATCTCGAGCAAAAACGTATCAAACTTTATGAAATGGCGGCTAGTGTGTAGATATCAAGGAAACTGTAAAGTGTAAAAAGGAAATTCTCAAGAATGAAAAACTCAGAGACTTTTTCGTGAGACGCCGTGAGATAAACAAGTGCGGGCCGCGAGAGCGAACAGAACTTCGCACGACTGCCGTTCTAATTCGGGATGAAAGATAAATCAACATACGGGAAATCCGACAACGCTGTGAATAGTTACAAGAGAAAAGAAAAGAAAAATAGAAGAAATCAAGTATCACGAGCTTGGAAGAAAAATAGAATAAAACAATAGATTTTAATTGAATTTATGTAAATAAAAATAAATAAAATAATGAAGAAAACTAACAGGCTATTTAGTAAAACACGGACGAGAAGAAAAGTCCCGGACAAAGTGAAATTTGAGTAAAAGAAAAACTTATTGGAAAATCAAGGAGGGCTTCGCCTGAATGGTGGGAAAAAGTATTATATAAGCGGGAGACGCACTGGTGAGCTTATTATTGGATTATTATACTTACAACGACTATTACTATTCTGTTGGATTTTATTATATTATTACGAACTTACACTAGTGTTCTATTATTTCGAGTACAATCATCATATTTTCGGAAGTCAGTCATTACAACTAATACGAATGTTACTACGAGTTTTGAACTTATGAAGTATATTTCCATGAAGTAGCAAATTGGCTTCATTCCTGGATTTCCGACTACCAACAAGAGAGTTATGCTGACATGAGAACTTAATGACGAGGGAACCGAACGAGCGAACCTATGACTTTAAAAAAACGATCTTTAATCATCATCCTACAACTTTAAACCATCAGGAAGACAACTTTAACGGATAAACACGACAAAAGGGCATAAGCATGCTGTTCGAATGTACCCGACATCAGACACGAGACTGCAAGCAGCGAGAGAATCTCAACCCTGCTAGTCAACCTAAAGCCACACCTGACGTCTCCAACACCGCCAAGTAGGTGAAGGAAAGCGCACCCTAAGGATTGTGTAAAGTGAACTTACGTTATTTCCGAACATGAAATTTGCTTGATTAAAATCTTTTAAATTTATTAAATATACTGGGTTAGGTAGGATAATGAATTGATTGATCGATTGTTTTTTTGTTTAAAGCCATAAATAAAATTAAATAAAGTAACTTTAAAGGGTAAATAAAAAATAATTAAATAATTGAACAAAGCTAAAATAAAGTAAATTAAATGCATTAAATAAAAGAAAGATTAAGTTAAGTTAGAAACTGTTCTCCCTGCTTAATTAAGATAAAAAGAATGAGGTTAAACTAATTTGGTACAATTTGTAATTTTTGAAGAGATTCCAAACAGAAGGAAAAAATTTTATTAAAGTTGAATGTTATTAAAGTTGAATAAATTAATTATTCAATTTATTTTTCAGTAAAAATTATATGTATTTTTACTTACCTATCGTTTGAATATCCAATTACAATATTTCCTATTAGTTTAAGTATTATCACAAGTGTTTAATTACAAAAATATCCGAAGCACAAATAAATTCAGTTACAAGGTTAGTTCCACTGTACTCACGGCTCAGAGGTTTATTAAAAGTAAAATTTAATTCTTGTGTTCTGATCTGATCATATTTAGAAGTAAATTAAATTTTTATTACTCGAAGTTTAGTGTTGAAAGATTTTAGTCAGGATATTTAGACAATTAAATATGCGACAACCAGTTATACCACCTAAACCAGATAAAAAAGATAGCCTGATTCTTCCATTAGGTGATAAGTACAACAGTTAATTTACAACTGTTTTGAAAAAAGAGTGTTCCCGAAAGTGGGTCACGAAAGCCTGTTAAAAAATTTACGCTCCCGAAAGTGGAACGTCGGCAGGATCTGTTGTAAAATTGGCGTACCCAGCGTGGATCGTCTACAATTAATTAAAATAAAAAATTATCCACAAAGCTGCTGTAATATATATATTTCTGTTTTTATTTATTGGCATGATAACTGCTGTACTTTTGCATAAGTTACTTCCAGACTTATTGATAATAGATGATATGGACAATCTCGGCTATATTCGTGAAGGGCGAAATATAAATAAGGGGGTAGAAGATAGGGCCGTTTTAGGAAAAAAATTAAATTACTACCATTCGTATAGTATATATAGTGCATTTTAAATTTGTTATACCTTTTTAAAAATAGTTTAAAAAGTTTTTTAATATTACCTACTACAGGAAGCGCAAGGTGTTGAAATTCAGAAACACCTAACACTCATACTAGGTGCATTATAAAATCCATTCGGAGTTATTTTAAAATTTCAAAGTTATTATTTAAAACATTTTTTAAATAAATTTAATACCTAACACAAATAATGTAAAGGGTGACCAAAATGAAGTCAATGAATAACAAATTTATAACGTTTTAAATCTTATAAAGAGGACCCACAGAATATAGGCTACAAGATAGAAATTCCATCTACAATATTAGATTTATTTGATTCTAAATGCCTGTGTATTATAATAATATAATATATAATATAATTTTTCTAATTTACCTTAAGAAAGTAGGTCGAAGAAAAAAGAATTTACGAATGAAAACAGAAGGAAAGTATCTCTTACCATAATAATTCAAATCGTACCCAAATTAATGTTTATTATAGTGGTACCTTATTAGACAATTCTAGAGAATCACGAACTAACCTATTTTGCTGATTTAAAGGTTTTATTCATACTAAATAATTTTTTTGAAAATGATTCGTTACACGAAAGACTATCTTCCATTGGGTTTTTAGTGTTTTTATAAGTTTATCAAAAATTTCATGTCACGGTAAATAAATTTTGATTTTTTTTTTCAAGCTGAAAGAAAATGAATCAAAATACCGTTTTGGTTTTCAATTTTTAAGATATTTTCAACATTTTTTATTGATAAATGTATATTTTTTTTTTACAGACCTCAAATGTTATCTACGACTTTAACATTCACGTAACTTCAATTGCCAGTACAAACTATAAACGTATATTTTATACTATTATGAAACAAAAATTAGTAGCAATTGTAAGATTGTAATTTGTCAAATTAACTAATACTAGTAAAACAGAACCTGACCTCAGATATTATTGGTAAGTTTAAATGATACAAGGTAAAAATATATACATTGAATTTAACTGTTCTACTTACTGAATATGTAGGTTAGACGATGTTTTTTTGAAGTCAGTATAAGACAGAGACTGAAGCTAGAGTGCAAATTGTTTTAATGCGTTTCCCTTTTACTAATCAATGAATGTATGAAACAGTGAGTAAAATAATGAAACAACATTAGTAACTAGACAATGTTTATATGGTTTGCAATTTATTAAACAATTAAATAAATAATTTTATTTCTTAGTTCTTATATAATTAAATTTAGAAAAAAATAAATTAAATGATTTTACTAACGAACTATCAACATACAATAATGATGAAAGATATTTTTAATTACGCAGTCTTCGCAGTGTACAAATAAAATAATTCGTAGAACAAACAATTATAGCTCATCAGTACATCCGATCATGTAAGTTTTAAGTGGTAATTTCTTAACTTATAAAAAAAGGCATATTCTCATAGTTATAGTGATTACTGTATTAAAATTAAAATACTGCAACCTTCTGGAGTTTTTTTCTGAATGACTATAGTTGGAGCCGTTGTTGGAGGTGGATACTCCCAGGAATATCAATGAGCTTTTAATGGTTTCCTTTTCTTACTTGTTGTTTATAACCTCACATTTTATTACCTTTGAAAAATGTGTATTTATTAATCCTAAATGAAAGCTTCAGAATGCTTTTGATTCAGTAAAACAAGATGTAATGTTGAAAATTCAGAGAGTGTAGGCTTTCGGCCAGGATTATTATTCCTCATTTCGTAAGTTGTGTTAAAATAGTTTAATTGGTAATAACTCTGAAATAGACATTGTGCTCCCTCACTGCGTAAGTTGTGTTAACAAGTTTAAACTTCTCCCGTGTGGTAACTTATTCAGCGCACAATTTACTTGTTTTTATTTGAGAGTAATTTAAAACCTATATTACAGATAAAATATAAATATTCGTTTTATTGTTTAAATCAGTCGTTTATTTTTAAAAAAATAAGTTGCTTTGAAAAACTCAAACAGATTCAGGAATTATTGGGGTATATTACAATCAGCAGCTTGTTGATATCAGCACGCTGCTCGCGTAATAGGGTACAAATGTCAAGTGCAAGAGTGAAAAACATCGGATCGTCTTGTCTTGATGTTTTCACAAGCGGAAGCGGACATCAGTTTTACGTAGTGCGCATGCGTTTGATCCCATCCAAACCTGCGCCGTCCAGTGTCGAGTGCGCATGAAAAGTAACCTGTAAGTGTGTATGAAAGGTTTTGTGTACCATTTTATAGTGTTGAACTTGTGTGTTTGTCTTGTTATTTACAATCTTTTCTTAATCTATATTTATAATGTTTGACCTTCGTGCATGCACGAAAGAATTTTTAAGTAAATTGCTATTTTTGTGAAGAAGTGTGAATTGGTAATGGGTCAAAAGAAAAGAATTTTGGACCGAAACATGAAAGACAAGGCTTGGGTAAAATCGTAAATACATTTCACTAGGTAAACCTCAACACCGACAAAGTCTCCACGATGAGGAAAATTCATTCTTTAAAGAATTCGTGGAGTAGAGAAAATAAGAAGTCAATGATGTCTGGAGCTGGTTTACTAGCCGATGCTATGGTACTTCGATCTCCAAAGATTTGTCGAAGAAGAAGAGTCTCCCCCAGATTCATTGCATCGACGAGGTAAACAAAAATGTTACTGCCTGTTTCTAAATTTTACTAAATATTGCAGCAATTTTGTTATTATAACTTACTGGTTAATACAACATTTTTTTGTTACAATTTTAACCATTTTTGCATTGTTTTAAGCTAGCTATACATTTATATCCATATTCACATGTCACTTGTAAAACTTGATATTCTGGCCCCGGCCATGCCATTATGCATTGGTAATAACCCCCTTCATTTAACCCCCTCATTATTTCTGTTACTGAAATTAAGTTAACAAAACTTTGTATATATCTTGTGTTGCATAACAGGACAGTCACAATTTTTGACTTATCTGACTCTCTATGATTTTAGGTGGCTTAAGGAGGTAAGGGGTTAACAATTTCAAATATAAAGGTAGGTCATCTAATACACCATTGATAAGCCTATAAAAGTAGGAAAATAATGGTGCAAACTAGAGCTTAATATCTTATTTCGTTTCAAAGTAATGGACAATAAAATTTCTGGAAAATTATATTTTTATTATAACACCGAAGCATTTTAATAATTTGTTAATATTAGGAATAAGTAGGTTGTTGCGGATCTAACTTTAAAAAAATATATATACTTATTCCGTCAATGTTTTTACAACTAGATTAAAAACACAAAAATAATAATCTTACGAAGGCAGGATAGGATTTTAGTTACATTTAAAAGATATTTTCTAAAAACCACTACAGTATAGGAAACTATTATTGTTATGTTTTGGTATTATTAACACACTTGACAAATCTTTCTGTGTTCCAATGACAGATAAATATTCTGAATTAACTGACTTAAATTAAATGTTCGAATTGTGCACCCTACCAGTACATGAAAAGTGGTGCTTATCAATTACACATACAGAAGAGAAAGTCAGTAGCAAATGTAAATGGTTGTATTGCCGGTTCCCTTTAAGTTGTTTAAGTACACATAGAAACTCAGATAAAGTAGTGGTATCGTACTGCATTTATTTACAGTTTAAATTTTTTAAATGTGTTACATTTAATCTACTTACATTAAATCTACAACTTACTAATTCCTAATAGTATTAACAAATTAATAACTTTCTTTGATGTTGATAAGAATGTAATTTTGCAGAACTTTGATTGTCCATTACTTTGAAACGAAACAAGATACTAAGCTCTACACTGGATTCCACGTTCACCGTGCATTATAGATCTTACGGGAGAATAGACATGCTACTACCATTACAGGGAACATCACGTTTATTGTCATGCGGGTTGCGTCAACTCTCCGAGCGTAGCATGGGAGTTATCATAAATACCGTTGAAGCCCGATACAGTACTCAATACAATCTATTTCTCCCTATTGTCTTTACAATAGTCAAAATTAATCTTATACAATGCCAAAGTCCGATAGAGTCATCAATACAAAGTATGTCTCGATATTGTATTATACCGTAATGAAGAAAGGTGTCGGGAAAGGCTTATTCGTTTAAAAATAAATTAATTATCTGTAGTTTTTTTCAAATTTGTATGTACAATTATGTTTGATTTCGTGTGTATGTACGTTTCATTGTTGTTACATTTTATTTGAATAAAATATTAAATTAATCATGACATGTGACATATTCAATTGTAACAAATAAAAATATACGCAATCAAAGAACCATATACAACGACAAAGTCCAAAACAGTAATCAATACAAAATATATCTCGCTCTTGTATACCGTAATCAATAAATCATATACACAGCTAAAGTCCGATACAGTAATCAATAAAAAGTATTTATCGCTATTGTTTCAAAACAAGGTTTTGCTCAAGTCGATGGTTTGGCAATGGGGTCTCACTCCTCTCCATTGCTAGCTGAGATTTTTTTGGTCAAATTTGAATCAACATTATTTGACAGTATTACTCATTTACGTCTAACATTAAATATTGGTATGGACATGTGGGTGATGCTTTATGCTTATTTGAAAGATCTGATTAAATTCTATTAATAAGGCAATACAATTCAGTATGGAAATAAGTTTACAAAATTAAATTTTCTAGACGTTACTATAAATATTTAAAATTAAAACCATACTTTTAGTATTTTTAAAACACCTACGTTTACTGATATTATTATAAATTCTACATCTCAACATCTTTTTAGTCTCAAATTAACCGCCATCCATAGTATGTTGCACCATCCGTCTTATTAACATTCCAATGTCTAGTAACGACTTTTGTAAAGAATTGGCTTTTATAAATAAATTTGCTATACATAATTAATATGACTCATTTTTTATTTCTCAATTTTCAAATTATATTATATTTGTAATAATTTATATATATATTACAACGTACTATAGAGCACACTCTTTTCTACTTTGTTGCGCCACGTTTGGGAGCCAACTCTACAACGTTTGGGCCCACGTTGCGACGACAATTCTTCAACGTACCACAGAGCACTCTCTTTGCGATCGAATTTTTCTGTAACACTTTTGCTCTATATAGCTGCAGAATAAGTTAATATCACCTACTGGAAGAAATAGGCTATCTTTTTTGTCTGGCCTAGGTGATATAACTGGTTGTCTAATATTTAGCTGTCCAAATATTTCGACCAAAAATTATTCAAAATTAACCTTCCAGTAATCGTAATTTAGCTTAGTTTAGAACACAAGAAATTAATTTGACTTATTATCCACCTCAAGGTAATGAGAACAGTGGATCTGAACTTGTAAATAATTTTATTTGTGCTTTGGATATTTTGATAATGCAACACTTTGATTATAATTAAAACACTAGGAACTATGGTAATGGAATATGCAAACAATAGGTAAGTGAAAACAAAAACTTGTTTATACTGTAAAATAATAATTAACAATTTATTCAAAACTAAAAATCATAAATCAAAATATTCTCTCTTTGTTAGTACCTTCCCAACGAATACAATTTTTAACCAATTAAATTTAAGTTTAATTCTTCTTAATTCATTAATAAAGACAGAACAAATCTACTATTTTAATTGATTTTAATTATTTAATTTAATTATCTTTATTTTATTTTATTCGTTTATAAAATTTAATTATTCAATTTATTTTATTACTTGAATTTAATTAATTTTAATACAATTTATTAATTAAGACTTTTATTTTAAAATTTACACCAAGAAACCAATCTATTTATAATCGTACCTAACACAGTATATTTAATAAATTTAATTGAAGCTAATCAGGAAAATTTATAGGGGACAGTATCGTAAGTACGCTTTTCAAAGACCTTTAAGCGACGCTTAAGTTGGCCGTCTTTAACGGCTGATGTTGTTTGGATGCTGCAGGTTGGCTAGCAGGGTTGAGTTGCTCTCGTTCCTGAAGTATATTGCCGTTGTACAGCGTGCTGTGATCTTGTCGTCGTGTTGATTTTTAAAGTTGTACTTGGCTGAATTACAGGTGATTGATCGTTAGAGATGTCTTCCTGGTGTCGGGGATTCGCTCGTTCCGTTCCAACGTTGTTAACAATTCATGTCCTATAGGCTCGCCAGTCTAGTTCCTGAAGTTCCAATAATGAAGTCGATTTACTACCTCATTGAAGTCCTCGTAGTTTCAATATCATTTGACAAATACTGACTAATGATGAACATCGTAACTTCTCTCACTAGCGAACTGCATTAACTTGTAGTAAAAACTGATAATTTATAACTAATATTAATTGTCATTGTTTGTTAAACGTAGTAAAAGTTTCTAAGTCCAATTTATCAAAGAGAGTAAAAATTGAAGAGTCCAGCGTGACGAGTACTCTACATTGAAGATTTATAAACATATAAAAAGTCTTAAGAGTCTGAAGAGTATGAAGAGTCCCCAGGAAATCGTGTCCCTCGCTTATATATTTGAGCGTCACTTTTCTTTTACTATCGTAATACCCTTTGAAGCGGAAATTGTGGCTGTATTGTATTCCATTTTCAATTTGTTAGGATAAATTAATGTTTCGTGAAGGTTTTAAATGTATCTGGATGAAAGGGGCATGTTGTGATGGCAGGGATCCTGCACTCAAGGTACTTGATTGTATATCTTAATATTAATATAATTTGAGTAAACAAAAAGTGATTATAATTTTCTTTTGGGAAATGGGAATTTAAATGTATTGTTACTGCAGCCGCACTGAATTCTGTTTTAAATTGAAATTTTTGTTTATAATTTTTGTAATGGAACCCCTAAGCAGGTGGATAGCCTTAGGGGCCCTATATTGGGTTTTCTCTAGGATAAGTATTTTATTTCCTGAAAGAATTGGTTATTTTATAAATGTGTATTTTATTTTGTAACATTCTATTGTAGTTGTTTTATAATTCTTGTTATTTTAAGTTAGTTAGTATTATTGTCATATTTAGAGTTATGTATAAATAGAAAAGGAAGAAAATACAAATGTATTTAATTCTGTTCAAAAGCAATAAATAAATAAATAAATAACTATAGTGTCCATTTCCAGATCTGTTAACAACCTTAAGTAACAGACACTACGTTTTTCTTGTTCTTTAACTTTGATTTTTCCAGGGTTTTTCTTCTCCAGATAGTTTCCTTTAATTTTCCATAAATTATCCAGGTTATTTTTACTATTCTATTGTACTTTTTATCTACTTCATTCTATTGTTTTCGTTAATGAATGTTTGTAAAAATTTAAATTTCCGGAATTACACGGGTCCTGCCCGTTGTAATATATATATATATATATCGTTAACCGTCTTGCAACTTTTTTGTTTTGTTTAATACTAAGCGCGTTTAAGGAACAAGTTTCCATGTTTAGGTTTTGTTATAAGATTTACCCACATGTGAGCACGTCACACAAAAGTACAAACACATACTAATAATTTACAACACGAATCAATGCACTTAAGTTATAAAAGTTTACAAACACAAAACAAAGTTTAACAACATTTGGCGTTGGACCATGTTGTCGATGTACCGGTCACAGGTCAACTGAAAGATTATAACCTACATCTCCATCATCATTACTATTTATAGGCCTATTGCGGTACTATACAGGTTATTAGATTTAAAGTATAACTGTTCATTTAGGGCTAAACTACTCTGGTGCAAATTAGTTTGGTAAATTTCATATTCTTCCAATACATTCATTAGACGACCTTTGTTACTTAAATGAAGAGGGATTAAATTCACCCAATTTTGGAGGATATAATAGAATAAAAAATAGAGCGAAAAATACTAACAAAACAAATATTATATCATTTAAAATAGTACTA
>JAGFPH010004425.1:64001-109797 GCA_018207615.1 Philaenus spumarius | reverse complement strand
AAAAAAAAAAAAAAAACTACAAAAAACCCATAAAAAGTATTAAATTTCGATAGCAACTGCAACATCATCATTCTTTCTTGCTGGTTATTGAGCATATATATCTACAACTTTTCTTCCTACGCAATAGTCAACAAACGAATTTACACCCATCCTAAATTATCCTTTTTATTACTAAATCCTAATTCTACATTAATCCCTTCATAAATTCAACTACAACCAATTTCTCCTAAATAATATTACTCCTTTCAAATTTTTCCTACACCAAAATATAATAATATCTCAAAACATTTCAATCCATCCTTCAACCATGCCACTTAATCCTCAATAATACTCCCACCTAAAAAACCATAGATTAAAAATATAAGTTAAGTACCAACCAAAATTAGTTATTAGTATTACATGTAAAAACCACCAAATTCACCCTATAACCTCAAACTATTCCATCACTCTTTAGCTTAATAACTTTTTAATTGTAGCCTACATCCCGAACAAATTAAAAAAAAAAAAAAAAAAGGGATATATAAATCAAAGGCATGTGCCATATCAAAATTTATCATCACCACGAAAATAATAGAATTAACCTAAACTATATTTAAATATTTTTTACCATCACTTTAATATTTACCAAACACCAAAACCTTAACCATATTATAAGAATCCATACCTTATCATAATCAAATTATCAACGTACCGTAAAACATCAAAAAAGCAAGTGCCAGGGAGAATACAGCATTCGTTATGCCTCCCTCGTTTAAAAACCAGTAGAATCAATATAATATCCTCAAATTATAGTCTGGTCGCGATTAGGGCGTCTATTTTTTTTATATTTGCAGATAATTCAATTGTTTATTAAATCTGCCACAACCTACCATCCTCAAACCCCCAATACCTCACCTAAAATTAATAAATTTTTTTTTTTTTCTCGCAAGGGGGGGAGGTGTAACGAGTTACCGAACTCGGTTACCTAAAGTACCAGACAGCTGGACTAGTTGCGCGCATGCGCGTCAGAACCGACCTTGCAAGTTGACATTGAATTAGAAATCAGTGTAGTTCCAAGTACCGACCTATCAACTAGACGTAAGCTGCAGGTGAAACGTCCGTCGGTGACGAAGTTCTACGCTCACTGTAATCTTCCCTTAGTATGCCATAAGCAAACCCATTAACATTTAATTATAATCGGTAATCGGGGAACGTGAGAATATAACGAATCGCGCACTCGTAATAAATATTAAGCGGTAATAAGTTCGGTTCGGTTAGAAGCCTATCGTGTACAAATGGTGACTAGTGATTAGTGAAAGTTAAAGTGTATTAGTTTAGATTTATATTAGTTAATTAAGCGCTTGTTAAAAGCTGGCAGAGTCGGATTTGCAGGGTACGGCTAAAGGCAATCGGGTAAATAAGGGTTGGTGATTAATAAATTTCCTCTGGGTATGCGGCTATCGTCAATTTGCACGGACCGTTCCAGTCACGTCTTCCAAAATTTACTAACTCGGTGCAAATACACGCTGACTAGTGATTCCCAATAAGATCAAAAGGGATAACTGGTACATTATAATATTTCGTCGTATTATCACTTTATATAATTAAAATAAAAAAAAAACTAGAGAACTTACCTAAACTGTTTAATCACAGTATTTTTCCGATAACAGTATGATTATAATATTGTATAATTATAATATTTCGTCGTATTATCACTTTATATAATTAAAATTAAAAAAAAACTAGAGAACTTACCTAAACTGTTTAATCACAGTATTTTTCCGATAACAGTATGATTATAATATTTGTATAATTATAATATTTCGTCGTATTATCACTTTATATAATTAAAATTAAAAAAAAACTAGAGGACTTACCTAAACTGTTTAATCACAGTATTTTGCCGATAACAGTATGATTATAATATTTCGTCTTATTATCACACTATTTATAATTAGAATGAGTTGCCTAAACTGTTCGTTTCTACACAAAAAAGAACAAGAACAATCCGGCAACGCTGTCAGGTCGGTAAGAAAAACATGTCGGCACTTTACAATGTAATTCTCCATAAGGAACTTTTGATTTGAAAGTTTTTAATGTTGTAAATGTTGAATATGGTTAAATATTGGTTTCCCGGTATCAGTGAAGTGTATAAATACTATATTTATTAAGAAAAAAGTTCAGGTTTGTGTGTTTATAGTAGTTTTGTTTGACAAGGTAAACTATATAAATACCTTTTTAAACGTGATAGGCATATTTTATTTGCACTTTCTAATTCACAGGCAATGATAACCACCCAGGTTTTTCGCTTATAAACCCCGCCCCAAAAAAAAAAAAAGTTTCTAATTCATGTTAAAATTTGTTGGTGTAAATTTACCTAAAAAAATAGTACGACCCTTGGTATTTTTGCAAACAACGACCTGGTTTTACATTCTACTGTTAAATGTTTAATACAGGTAAACAATGAACATGTGCTGTGACTATAAAGACTGTGAGTTGGAACATCAGGCTTTATTTATTTTCATCGATGTAATGAATACATTTGGGCCCCTTGTTATATACATCGGATTGTTTCAATGTAAAAAATCGTGAACATCGATGTATATTGAATATCCGTAGTTTGATGTAAAGTATGGTAAACATTAAGTATTTATGTGTACCGGTATTATAGAATTTTATAAAGTGAAAATTGTGTGTTCCGGTATAACATGTATTTTATTAAATGACGTTAAGTTTTTGGAGTAACGGAGTCCGGCAATTGTGTTTATTTATGCACAGTTGTGTTTGTTTCTGTGTGGATAAATGCACATGTGTAGTCCGATGTCATTGAAAAGATACGTCCAATATTTCCTGAGTTAAATAAGTTATGAATTGAGTTTAAGTTTAAAGTGTTCTATTTTCTCTTTATAGCTTAATTAATTACACATTAATTTTTTAAAATTATATTTTCTGTTTTCATTTATTTAAGACGTTTAGAAATAGAATAGAAAATGACAATTAGGTATTAGACCATTTTCTTGTATATATAGGCCTACGTTGGCATCTGTGCCACAATATAGCGAGGGGACGTTATGTAAACTATCGCCTAATTATCTTAATTTATTTTACATTTGTTTAGAAAATGTTTGGTGAAATAGGTCTAAATTAATTTAGCCTAGCAAGTTATTTCTGTACTGTTATGATTTTTATTGTTCTCATGTTATTTTCTAGAGCTAAAAAATAGTCTTGTTTTTAATATTTCAGATTCATCAGAAAATAATGGGTAGTAAAACTACGAGTGATGTTGATCCTATAAAAGATGAACGCGCTGGTAAAGTTAGAGAAGTTGGTGCTCAGGCTATTTGGAGTCTTTCTTCGTGTAAACCAGGTACATATTAGTATTAGGTACTTAAAAATAGAAAAACGTTATCATTATTTAATAATTCAACCTCAAAAGCTTTGTGAAACAATCACAGTACTTCTGCTATAAACCAGTTTAAGTTAAAATTTTATTTGTTTAAAAGAACAAAATGTTGGAGGATACAGGTACCGTACTGTCTTCAATTTGTTGTATTTTTTTTTTTTTTTAGTGTGACATAGGTTTTATGAACAATAGTTGGAGACTTAAAATTAAATCTATTTTGCTTGTGAAACCTAATTGTTCAGGGTGACCTGGGAAAGTGGAATTTTGTTTTACTTAATTCGGGAACTAAGGTATTCACTGAGTCTAAATACGCAAACTGTTGCTAACAATTAGTATAGAAATTATGAGAGAGAAAAAAACATATTAATTGCAGGTTCATCCGTTTAGGTTAGGTTTGGACTGAACTAAACAAAATACACTCTTCACAAAACACTAATAAAAATCATCGTTAAAAAAAATGCTGTAGGTACATCTTAATGTTAAATCATTTTCACTAACCATTTAAACTAACATTAACAAAATACTATTTATGCAACATACATAATTACAATGTTGCCAAATTGAATAAAGAGCAATATTAGAACACGCTAGTAAAGCGCAAGCACAAGTTAACCCTAGACCTGGCGGGGTTAAAGCTAAATTTGGGAAGCCGGTTTTTAGTGTTTTGCAAGCATTGTTTTAAAAATTCGCCAAAAATAGTAATTCTATCACAATAAAAAAGTGTTCTATACGGTACCTTTTTTGTAGAGAAAGGTTCAAAGAATTATTACATGCAATTAAAAAATTTATTGATGTAAAATTGTAAAAGTTACTAGCTTAAGAAACAAAAAATGTTCAGTAAAAAAGGAAAAAGTTCAACTCTAGGCCTACATAATAAGTAGTAAAAAATTTTTTGTAATTTTTGCATAAAAAAGTTTCGTAATTTAGTTCTAAATAGAACTGTATAAAAACATTTATCAATTTCAAATTTCTTATTTTGAAAACAGAAGATTTTATGTTCCAAATACACGACTGCTAACTAAACTAGGCCTAGTTTAAAACGTAATTTACTAATAAATGCTTTGCCCAAAAATGAAATATTATTATATCAAAGTGTAGGGAATAAATCAAAGAAAAGAACTGTATACTTGTCTTTTCTTTGTTCACAAAAGTTTTTGAGTTATCTTTATTTGACTAACAAAATGACAATCTAATGAAACGTCGCCGGTCGATATTAGTACGGGTAGGAAGAGTGATTTGAATAACGTGGGAACGGGACGCGCCGGACGGTCTCACCAGTATGCCCTAATTATGTACTTTCCACTGCTGTCTAGACATACAAATAACTGGTTATTTCTAGTTTCCTTCCCACTGTTAGAAAGATCGAACTATTCTCTACAAAATGGTGTAAAGAAATCTGTCAAAACATATGATATTGTAGGCGTTATCTCGGTTGACAAATGTGCCTGTTTCATTGGTTGAAAACTGTCTAATCGCAAGGGTTTACATAAATCTTCGTCACAAATCTTGTAAAATAGTGACATCTGATTGGAAGGCACTATTAGAAAGATAAAATCTTGACGAATCCAATGGTATCTTTATAATAGCGAAAGAAATGTCTGTGTATATGGTCTTGCCCGTTGAAGAAAAGGGAAATAACAGTTTAATTGCATGCAAATTCACGCGTTGAAACAGCTGTAACCCAATCTGTAGTGTGATACATCGATACAGGCAGAGGTTTCTAAGTACGGGTAGTGTGCAATACAGGCATGGTGGAGGGGGAACAAGGAACTACAGCATCAAAATATTGGTTTTTAGTCATCCAGACTCGTAGAAGACAAGATACAGCCAGAATTCTTCAAGCTGAACTAAGGCGAGTAACAGGCACAAACTGAAGGCATAAACTGTAAGCAGGAGAATTCAAGAACAGAATTTGAGGTCGAGCATGGCAAAAAAGTAAAATTGTTGGTGCTTATTGTTGCTTCAGTACTACACATAGTAAATCTTGCGACAAAAATGATTGCTAGACTGTGTTTAGTAACAAGAAAAACAAACCTACTACCGATCCCAAATTTACTAATCCTATATTAGCAAATTTGGAGGATAAAAAATTTTAATGTTCATGAACTAAAATGTTACACATAAAAAGAAAAAATGAAGAATGAGCCACATTATTATTTAATTATCCTCTAATTCTGGGTTATCCACATCAATGGTGCTTGAAAAGGAAGTATTTATAGCATCTTGGCTACAAAAGAATCAAACCTTAATAATTATCTTATCAGTTTGTGCACAAATATTTAGATCCTTTAATACCGTACAGTACCTATTTATTTCATCATGCCATGTTTTTTTGTTTTCATGCTGTATGTAGGCTACTCTTATAAAAGCTGGACAAAAGGATTGTTGTATTACATTATTTGAAAGCTTATTTATTAGTGAAGTTTTCAGTTACATTTGACAATTCCTAAATTATACGATAGGAGGGACAACATAATCCATATTACTTTCTTAATTTTTGTAGAATTACTACAAGTTTCAACTTTCATCGATAACTTTTAATATTGAGCATTTCTCGATTATTTTATGTCATTCTTGTTGGAAATTTTATGTAGATTCTGAAAATGGTGTTAAACTTAACAAAACATGCACGAATAGTCAAGAAATTTCAATTTTACTTGTACAACTACCGATAAATTTTTTTTTATATTTTATTAAACCAAGAACATGGAAGTAAAAATTAATATGCACTATGTTGTCACTGGTATCAAGTAGTTTATCACCAAAATTTGTTTAAGGGAAGACGGACCCTCAATAAAATTTTTTTTTTTCAATTTTTATTTTTTATTTTTTTCTTAAAATTTAGGTTTTTCTGAACGCAGTGATATATAATACTTGTAGGTTTGAAGTATATTAAGCTGAGAAAAAATATTTTGAATTTAAGTTTACACCAACTTTTTAGATAGTAATTTCGGAATATATTAGTGAATTGAACATTGAAGTGTTTTGTTTTGTGTTTTTTAATACATTTGTGATTGAATTAGGAATGGGAAAGTCCTTATTAGTTAAGTATTTCACTTATAGACTATTATCACTTATAAACCTCTCACGAATACAGACTAACTTAGTAAGAACCGAGCTTAGTAATTATTATAAACCTCTCACACATACAAATTAGACAGATTCAAACTTAAGAGCAACCAAGAAAACTTCCTATAACCACTCCTAGATGGTGCTGATAAACTACAACCAAGCAAACTTCCTATAAGCACTCCTAGATGGTGCTGACAAACTATCTTTTGCTTTACACGGAATATTTATACCGATAGTAAAGTAACTGAAGTTTTGTAATTTGTCATTTTTATTTCATGAAGCCGTAGTCTAGTGGTAACGAAGCGTCTTTCTGATCACAAGATGCCGAGTTCGAATCTAGGCTAGGGAGACCAGATATCTAATCATATCTGTGGTTTGAGGGTAGGAGGGCGGAAGTAAAGCAAACGGTGGTTGGCTCGCTTCCAAGCTGACGGGATATGACTAGATATCTGGTCTCCGGCTGGGGCTGTTTTGCATAATTTTACTAAAGTAATTATGTATGTATATATACATTTACTAAAAAAAAACCAGGAAAACGACATTTTATGTAATTTAAAACTTTACTCGAAAACTATATTTTAACATATAATAAGAATACTTAAAAAAACAACATGGGCGGTATAGGAGTTACGCGCTTTCCTTAAACGATTGTTTTCCGAAAAACTACTTTTTAAAGGTACAATTTTCTCAGCAACTATTTAAGATATTTCTTTGAAATTTTTTATGTGTGTACCTTATTACAATATACATCTACTGTAGTAAAATTATGACCATAGTGCATTTCAATTAGCTGACATAGTTGTAAAAATGGGGGAAATTTTGAAAATTTTTAACTACATTTAAAAAAAATTATATTTTAAGAACAATTTGGTTCAGGATAATTATTTTACTACCATGTGTTCATATAGGGCCATAAAATAAGCTGTAACAATTTTAATTGCCTAGTGCTTACCATTTCAGAATAACATGTACCTAAAATTGGCTATTTTAACATAGGCGACATAGGAGCCTCCCGCTCCCCTTAACACTTGTCACCAACCATCCTGTATAGCCTTATAAAAAAAAAAAAAAAACAAGAACATGATCAAAACTAAAACTTTGAAGTGAATGTTATTCAGCACATAGTACAAACAAACAAGAAACAGCTGAGTGAAACAGCTTGCGTTGGTAGGTGTACGTCGTGCTGGGTAAAATTCCAATAATAGATTAATTTGTTTTGGCGACAGAACACAGATTGATAAGACGTGTCAGACATTTTTTTATTTTGTCTAAACTTACTGAACGAACATCACTCTGCAATCTATTGGAAGTTTTGTGAACTATGGAACCATCTAAGCGTGTGTTTGTGTTTAAAATCGCAAAACCGTCCTCAGATATTGGGTTGTGCCGCATTTAAAGGCTCATCTGTTAAGGATTAATAAATTGTAAACATTATTGTTTCATTAATAAACTTTGAACTTGACGAGTGAGAAGGAATTATTTTAAAATAATAATACAATACACTAATTCTCACACACTTACGTTTAATGATCAAACGCGTTTCAACGTTGAAGTGGTCATCCTCAGTGATGCATGAGCTACAACTAAAAACTTATAACTTATTGTTTCAGATTGTTCAATATTCTATCGGCTGTATGATGTCTATTTTATTCACTTTTCAATATCATGAGTTATTTCTTCGAAACACTGTATATACGAGTATTTCCTTAACTGTTTTGTTTGTTTTTCATAGGTTTTGGTGTTGACCAACTGAGAGATGATTGCATGGACACGTATTGGCAGTCGGATGGACAGCTGCCACATTTAGTTAATATACAATTTAGACGTAAAACAACTGTACAAGATATATGCATATATACAGACTATAAGTTAGATGAAAGCTACACACCAAGCAGGTAACATTCAGGCCCTATTATTATAGAGTTTAAAAATTGAGATAGTAATTTTCTAATGTTGAACTGTGAGGATCTTGCTTGTAACGAGTTCATTAGCCACAAAATCCAATAACCGGAAGCACTTGTTTGACCGGAAGTAAACATTTTTGGAAATTTTTCATACTAGAATGTACTTTTTTAAGGGTTTTATCTAAAACGAAATAGGAAAGGCTATTATTCTGCACATTTTGTTTTTTACCCGACCTTATAGCCCTTCTATAGCAGCTTCTAATCCGAGGCTGATGGCCAGAATACAAACTCGCAAAGCCTAGTCCATAATCCGAGACTGGAAGGTCTAGGGGCAAACTCGCAAAGCGAGTTTTTCTGCTGCGAGCGGAACGAAGTAATACATACAATTGCAATTCGATTATGTATTTTAAAATTGTATTATGTTATATTATAGTGATTTTTGTATTTTTAATTGTTGAAGTACAGTAGTACCTTGATTTTCTGAAATAATTAGGGATCGAGGGTGCTCGGATAACTGATAATTCGGATAACCGATCATTGACTGTGCGTTGTCCATTGCTGTTTTGTAATGTAAAAGTATTTTAGTAATGACACTGCATTCCTTATTGAGTAATGTTTTGAAAGATTCTTTGAATCTTTCAGCAGTTCCGTTCTCAGCCAACAACAGTGTTCCCCTGGATAACCAATTCACTAATCCATGCCTGGATTTGAAATGTACAGCCAACCAGAAGATGCTTTAAAATCAGGGTTACTGTCTACCTCCTTAAGTTATATATATCTTTTTCACCAATCAAAGGGCCACGTATCAGTTGACCTTGGCAATGTAACTGCATAAACCACAGCGGTGTCAAAATCCTGTTTTGAGCCATTTTAATTATTTTTCTGTGTAACCTTCCTTCTTTGCTGTCAAGTACAGATGCAAATATCGTGATACCATTACTGTTATTTTTAATGACCGATATCGTTGCGTTTCCAACTCAATATTCCCGAGCTAAGATTGATCCACTAGCACCTTTTTTTAACTGCTCAATTATTTTAAGGTTATTACAAACACTAAGCACTACACGTTTACGTTTGGTCTACATTGCTAACAGCTTGAACTAAACAGCACTACTAATTGCAACGATCTACCACCCCCCTTTAATCTGATCTACCTCGCTTTTCGCAATTTAACTAATTAGTGTTTAAAAATAATTAAATTGATTACCTTTTTTGGCTCCTGGCTAGCTCCACCAGTCAAGTCAAGAGGGTAGCTCGTCTTTGCAAGGATATTTATCGTTAGTTTCTTACCTTACGATAAAACCCTTGATTATTTTTTGCCAAGGAATATTTATGATATTTAATTTTTTAGAGACTAAACTCTGCCCGGAGTCATGCCTTTCGGAGAACAGTAATCTTCGTTATATCCAGCCAATCCTTCCTTAATATTAGCACTTCTTAAAATTAAAATTGGTTTTGGTAATTTACTCAGAATAAAAGATTTTTTATTTGGAGAATAGAACATAAATTTTAATCACTCTTAATTTATATTATTTATATGATTTAACAATCGGATCCTTTGTCCTTAAATTACTAAAAAAAATTCCTTAGCTAAATTTTTGTGAAATTTTCTCTACACAATTTAACTTCAAAATCAATAAAAAATAACCTTTTTGTGAAAGATAGATAGAATATGTTTAAATTTATTTTTTATAATTTTTATTCCCCAAAATTTAAATATTAAAAATTTTAAAAGTAAAGCCCTACTCGTCAATGCTGTAAACTATGAAAAATTATAAAGGTGTCTCCGACACTACCTTGTTTCGTATACGGTGTATTCCTTCTTGGAGATCCTGATTCCGGGATTGGTGCGATGTTCTAGAAGTCCCGATCTGGAACGCAGTTCTGGAAGTCCGGGATCTTGTCCTTCGATGTCGCCTTTCCGTGAATTCGTCTGGATTCCTCCTGTGAGTTCAGATGCCACGTGATAACAGACCTCGCCGCTGTTATCCTGGATCTTCCCTTGAAGTTCTCGGCGATAGTATTCTCGACGAAATATAGCGTTTATTTTACTACGCTATGAACTAGATTGATTTTTTTTCTGTTGTATACTTTACTAAATATTTAGATTTACGAAGTATTAAAATCTTTGAATTTATTATGCTCTGCTGTGATACGATGATCTAACGAGATGCGTGGAGACTTTCCCGGAGTTTCGATGAAGACTGACGAGGCGAACCGCGTTTTTCGGTAAGCTCCGGCAAAGGCCTATATTAGCCTACCAACCCTTCTACTCAATTTCCCTTTTGTTTTTGGTGTGGCGCTCGGGCTGTAATTACTTTAGAATTTTTTCCTTATTTTTCCCATAATCCCGGTTGTTTTCTCTACTCGAATATATGTAAAAATTATATTTTTGGCATTGTTTTCGAAATTAATTGATTTTGGTACATTGGCAATTATATTGGCTAGACTGCAGAATGGGCGTGTCTTTACCTTTGGTCGACCGACAATTCTCTTCAAGAAAAATAATCAACTTTTGCCTGTTCCTTATGGTTTGCGAGATTTGTGACCATTTATTCCCAAATTCCTGTAACTCGGCTTCCCGTGATCGGATCGGGTTCTGGATGATGTCATTTTGTTCAGCTTGGTTTACTGGCTACGCACAAACTCGATTCGTAGTTGTACGACGTCGCGTTCCCGTTCCACACCTTTTTCGCGATCGTGTTTTTCTTGACTCGCGGTTTTTCCAAATTATAAAGTTTTTTATATTTTTTATGGTCATACTGTATTCTTTACGTCTTTCCACTAAACTAGTCTTTTACCGTTTTTGAATTGGTTAATTATTGGTTGAGTTATTGTCCTTTTCGTATCATCACTTTTTGTCTAAATATGTTAACGCCCCTTTTACCTTAAATTAATCCTTTTTTCTATCTTTCACAGGTTTTGACATTTTATACTAATTATTATCTCTATTTTTATATCTTATCTTTTTTTTCTATTAACCCTTTATTTATAGGTGAAAATAGGCATTTTACTTTTTTACCTAAAAACTTTAATAACTCTTAAATTTATTCTTTGATATTATTTAAACGTGACTAATTTTGTTAAAATCTTTATTTATTTTAATTAATTTACTACTTTTTACTAAAACTGTACTTTAAACTACTTTGATTCAATTTTCCTTTTTTAATTACTTTTTATTTAATTATTTTTATATTTACCATTTAATTTTAACAAAAACTTTTTTCGTAATTTGTCTATTTTTCTACTGGTCTCTCAATACCCTTATAAAGATTTAAAAAATTTTAAAAATTCGGACTTTTAACTTTTTTTCTCGCTTTTATTTTGCTAATAACTTTTTATCCCTTTATTTAATTCCAAATTGTGATTTGTCTTTTTTATTACCATGATTATTCTACATATTTTGATACTTTAAAAACAACTTTTTTATTAAAATAATTTTTCCATTGTTCTCTAGCCAGCTTGTTTCATTTGGCTGCTGAGATTCAAACAACTTTGAACATGAAAAGTTAGCCTAACTTGCTCTGTATATTGGTGTCTGAAGGACTTAGTAGATTTTATAATTAAATTGAAAAATTATTTCATTGAGCGGATATGCCTATTGCTTAATCCGTCTCATAATGTACATTTCTTTAACCAAGTTACCATCATCAGAGGGTTCTAAATCTAAACTAATGCTAACAAGAGAATGATTCCATAAAACTAAACAGACCTGTTCTCCCCCCTTTTCTTTCCTTAGGTAAGCGGCTTCTACCTGGGTTTTTTTTTAAACAAGTCCTTGGCGTGGTCACTTATTGAAGGAAAGGAAAGGGGGAGAATAGGTCTGTTTAGTTTTATAGAATCAATCTGGTTAGCATTAGTTTAGATTTAGAACCCTGTGATGATGGTAACTAGAATAACTATATCAATAAATGTTTTTCAGTTTATTTGTGCAGTTTTATTCACCGAACTTTTGGTTGGGGTTTTAGTGTTTCTGATTGTAATATTTTTATGTTGAGAATGTGTCCAAAAGCCACACTTCTGAGGCACAGGTAGAATTTAATTCATGTTGAATGCTTCTCTCTAGTTTAGCCAGAAAACATTCTATACATTGTTCAGTTTTCTAATTTTATAATTAAATCCTTTTTTAAAGCTATTTTGATTAGGGTTATTCAAAAAATTACACGAGGGGTATTAGTTTTGTCTTTTTATTCCCTTTAATTTGACATGTCACAAGATGCAGATTCCGGTTTGAAAATGTTCATTACTTCACCTAAAACGAGGCAAAATTCTTAAGTATAAAAAGAGACAATTCAGATACAAAAATTAAGATGGGAGGAATCTATTAATAGGCCTATACTGTATATGTGTGCTTATATGTTACATTTATTTTGAATAATATAATCTGACAAAATAACTAACATAAAAACATTTTTTCAGAGTGTCAATCAGAGCTGGGACAAATTTTAACGATCTCCAAGAAGTCGAAGTAAAAGATTTAAACGAACCGACAGGTTGGGTATTGGTTCCGGTTAAAGATATTCACGAAAAACCGATAAGAACATTCATGATACAGATAGCGGTTATAAGTAATCACCAGAACGGAAGGGACACGCACATGCGGCAGATCAAAGTACATTCGCCTGTGGACCAGAGAGCAAATCCTATAACAGGCACGGAATATGGCAACTTTACCACAATAGAATTCAACCAATATGCTTGCATCAGGTAACTTTAACGATTTTGTACTGTATATTTTCTTAAATAAATTATTTAATTAATTGTATATTTGTTTAGTTGTTGATACCTTAAAATGTTCACAGAAATCCTTAAAATCCTATCACCTTTAAGTTTAAAATAAAAGTAATAAAATACAATTTTCGAAAAAGAAAGCCATTTTATACCTTTTCCTTTGACGCTTCATAGGTTAACTCAGTCTGACATACATATTTGGCACATCTTTTACCCGTGTACACAAAAACGAAACCTTCTTTCGTATATTTTTAAAATGGCGGCGGTTTGTCCTCTGTCATAGCTCAACGGCTATGGTACTTGCCTCATAAGCAAGACGTCCCGGGTTCAAATCCCGCGGGGGACCATAAAATATTAAAAACCCAAAAAAACATGCTCGTTAGCCGAAAGGCCCAAAGTGGCATGGAAAGAAAAAAAAAAAAAAAATCAGTCTGACATTGGCTCGATTCGATAAACATTTCATTCTAGTTCGTAAAATCTCAAACCATTGTCAAAAAACCTGCTTCTGGTTGTTGGATGTTTTTCGCTAACAAACTCGTGTATACCTAATTTGGAAAAATCTGACATAAAATGCGGACGCTAGAGTATGAAGACATATAACATTTTTAGTGACACCTCAAAACATGTTCTAGGGAACATGATCGGTGCCCATTGACCACTCCCAACATTAGATCTCACCGTACGAATCACTGCAACAGCTGCTTTCCTATGGAAATTCACTAATAAAATTACTTAAATTAAAACCAGCTGACTTTTGTGATCGCATGTCATGGTCTTTTGGACTTGAATTATTGCCCGCGTTGTCTTGTAGGAAAGTAAACGTAGATTTTTGTATTGTGTTTTGCTTTTTTTAATTTATCTCATCGGCTGAAAAGTTACACGTAGTGCTCGATTTGTAAAAGTAGAGGGGGAGGCTGGCTTTTCTGGGGGGGTATGGAATACTTTTTGGTAAAGCGTTTGTTAGGCTTATTTGCCTGTTTCAGGTTTCATACTAATCAAACCAACAACGTAAACTATGAGTAAGATTTTTTAAAGAATAATGTGAAAAATGGAGTAAGCCTGAAAATAATATCTCGGATTATGCAAAATTTACAAATTTTATTCAATACCATTTTTTATAAAAAAAACCAAACGGTATCAGGAAACTGACACATACTTTCTCCCTCATTATAGGAACTTAATAAAAAAATATTATTTCATGAAGCCAAAAGTGAAATTATTTTTAAGGGTAATTTTCCCATAAAAATCCATAAACTGACGGAAAAACCAACTTTTCTCAAAAACGGCTCGAACGGTTTTGATTAAAATTTTATAGTTTATAGTACTTTAGGTCCCTAATAAACTATAAAATTTTAATCAAAATCGATAGAGTCGTTTTTGAGACATGTTGATTTTTCCGTTATTTTAAGGGCTTTTATGGGAAAATTACCCTTAACCCTACAACTGTCAATGTTAATTTTTTTCGATGAAAAGCCGTTTTTAGCGTTTTACAAGCATTTTTTCAAAAATTCGCCAAAAATAGTAATTTTATCCCAATCCAAAAGTGTTCCATAGCTTTTTTGTAGGAAAAAGTTCAAAAAATTCATATATGCCAGTAAAAAATTTACTCATGTAAAATTGTAAAAGTTATTAGCTCATGAAACAAATAATGTTCAGTAACGGAAGAAAAAGTTTAAACTTTAGGCGTACATAACAAGTAGTAAACATTTTTTGTATTTTTTTCGTAAGTTTAAAAAAGTTTCGTAATTTAGTTTTAAATAGAAATGTATAAAAACATTTATCTATTTCAAATTTTTTATTTTAAAATCACCAGTTTTTATGTTCCAAATACACGATTGCTAACAAAACTAGGCCTAGTTGTAACGTAATTTACTAATATATGCTTTGCCCAAAAATGAAATATTATTATAACAAAGTGTAGAGAATAAATCAAAGAATTGAACTGTATACTTGTATATTACCATATCATAAAAGTGTTTTACTTAAAATCAATTGATTTACAAAAGTAAGATGAAACAAATGAAATCTCGGGCGGACAAAAGAAATTCAAAATATGACCGTTGAAGACAATGGAAACAGCCTTGTTTTGCAATCTCAAGCGGTAGTATGAATTCTGTGCAAATATGAAATTTCAACTGCTGTTTGAATAACACCTAACCAGTCAAATTTAGTTTGCTTTATACCAAACGAAAGATTGAACTTTGGTCTATAAATAGATATAAAAAAGTCTATTGAAATAATTCGAATTATAAGAGATATCTCGAACGCAAAATGTGCTGTTTTATTGGTTGAAATCTGACCAATTGCAAGGGTCTACAAAACACCCCACAACTTTAGAACTATTTGTCCGATTTTTGATTGTATGGAAGTTTTAGATAGGTAAAAGTGTGATGAATCCTTCAGTATACAGATATAACTCAGAAAAATACCGGGCGGGCTGTATTGAGAGACATAGAAACTGGAATTAAAGGTAGTTTCGGCGCATTAAAATTCACGCGACATTGGCTTTTAGAAAACTCAAAAACTGCAACGATGATTACGTATGTAAATATACGTTTTAGAAAAAACTTGTAAATACAAAAGTTAAAGCTTAGATCATTTCCTTTCCAACGGTTTCTGATTTATTGCGATTGGATGATTTTTAGTGGGTGAAATATTCAATACAAGTTGAGTTGTCACGCACGGTGAAGTTCAGTGTTTTGATGCGTGGAAAACTGCACAATTGTGCAGTTTAACAGTTCCAGGGTTAAAAACCAAAAACTCACAAAAATGAAAAAACGCCTGGAGATACCGTGGATTAGTACCTCCATACCAAATTTCATCAAAATCGGACGACTGGTTTAGGCTCTAGGTCTGATAACATCACACACACACAGACATCACTCCGAAAACTACTTTTTTTAGGTTCAGGGGGACTCAAAACGGATATTTCCACCAAAAACTCAAACTCGAAAATTTTTACGAATACAATACTTTCTCCATATACTATTGTATAGGGGGAGAAAGTAACAATTAATGAAAAGTAAGCAACTAATTTTGAAATGTAATCAATTTGTCTGCCCTAGTGTGGTGTATTTAGTTCACTATGATTTACAAACTTTTTATGGCTACACAAACGTAAAAATCTAACCTCAACAAAACTAGGAAAGATTACGGAAGTAATAGGAGGGAATGAGTCGAACTATCTCTCCTGTGTACTCCATGCACGCATATTTTAGTTTGGCTATTGTCACTGCCAAGGTCACTAACGGTCAATTATTGTCTGCAAATCGCATCAATGCAACAGCAACAGACTGCAGTACCCTCAATCCTGATTGCATATTATTTACAATAACCACCTGGTCAAACAACGATCGTCTGGTTGTAAATTGTACTAACTAGGTAGAACCATTGTATTTGGATAACCTAATAGAACTCCGATCCAATGCAATATTTCGTCCACTGGAAATTTGACGATAGTGGCGCTATCTATTGGGGAAACGACGGAAGCTGTGTGAAACACTATTTTCCCGACAATCTAATTTTCGCCACACTGCTGCCGTATGGGTGCAAGATCTATTTATTATTCATGATCTATGGTAGAACTCGCGTGACAACAAAATCATATTTAATAGTTTTGTAGTTTCTTAGAGGTTTCATATGTTTACAGGGTGACTTTGCTATGCATTGATACAATTTAGGAGGTGGTATATGGGTCAAAATAAAGAAAAAAACTTTGTATAAACTTATGTTTGGAATCGTTTTTTTTTTACCAGCTATCCGCCATTTTATTTTTTGTATTAAATAGTTTACATCCAACTGATTGAGTTGAAATTTCGCATGTTACTCACCAATGTAAAGACCTATTTTTAAAAAAAATTATCAACTTGTTCCAATAATCTAACTAAAAATTTTGAATGAAAATAACTGAAAAGTTTGTAGCCAGTTTCATTTTTTATCTAATTGTGCAACTGTCAAAACCATCGAACATAAAGGTGACAGTAAAACCGAGGCTATCAAGGCTCGGCAGGAGTGAAAAACTATTTCTGAGTTGACCACAGCTCTCCAATAAGTTTGTGTGTGTTTCATTTTCCGCTAACAAATATAGGGCAGCTTCATTAAGGCGGAAACTAGAGGGTTACAGACTAGACCCTGACTGCAGGCATACTGAAATGCTCATGCATGACAATGTATGAGAGTGTTATTAAACACAGCTTTCTCTCACACATCCAAAATTAACAGATGCAGTTGAACTTGGTTATAGCGTCAACGAAGGGGCCGAACAAATGTTGACACTACATCCGAGTGATGTTATAAAGATGTACCAACAGGAAATCGTATTTTTGTTACCTTGAGTGAAAGGCAAACAACTATACAGTATTAATGTTATTGGCGACATTATTCATGACGTTTATTCAAAAGAAAATCAGTATACTTTTCTTTTAATGTACAGTAGGGTACCAATAATTGGAGCTGAGGTCACCTACAATTATAAATTAGGTAACATTGGTTAATGTGTTAAGTTTTAATGAATTACAGTACGTAAACATAACTTACTGTATTAAAAAACATGCAACAATTTCAAAGTGTCAACGTTACGGGGGGGGGGGGGGAAACTGTCAGATCACAACAACTACGTAAATGTCTTGTTGACTATAAGATTGAGTCTCTCCGCGCTTTTACTGGCCCAACTCTTTCCCAGCTAGGTCATGGGTTCAGTTACACACGGTACACAGCTGACACTCGTAGCGTGTGAATATTGTTCCTTAAGAGGGGTGCGAGAGTTAGCAGTGTTGCTTGTAGTGGAACCCTCAATCTACCGTTTTCGATGGGACACGCCGCAGTTACATTTTACATGTCAAAAAATACGTAGTTTGTATTTTTTTTTTCCGCTTACACACTTCCTCAGCAAGAGATATTTAATTAAATTACAAGTGAAAAAACATGGACCAAGACCGGGAGTTGAACCCGGGACCTTCATGTTACCGTCGTGATGCTCTGCCAACTGAGCTACCCTGATATCTCCAGATATTGGTCTGGTAGCTCAGTTGGCAGAGCATCACGACGGAAACTTGAAGTTCCCAGGTTCAACTCCCGGTCTTGGTCTATGTTTTTTCACTTGTAATTTAATTAACGTAGTTTGTTTATTTTGCGGTTTGATTTTGAAGAGGGAGAAAATATTCGGCCTGACATCAAAGGAAAGGGGAATTCTAACATTTTTCGAGTTCTGAGAAAACTGAATTCAAAGTTTGGCATTGATATTTTGTAGATTTATGAAGTTACAACCTAGTGGTTAAAATATTTATTGACGCTAAAACATGGGTTTATAATAACGTAAAAGATATCGATTTGGTCGGACCTAAAAATAAAAGACGCTATGTCCGAGTTGACGCATTAGCCAAGGCCGTTAAAACCAAGTTCGACTGTATAATATTTTTCTAGTATTCCTCCGCGAGAAACAAGTTGATGTGATAACCACCATAGTTCGGCTAAACACTCGAGTAGGAACGCAAATTCGGCGAGCACATGCTTCCGCAATAAACAACATTTTTTCGCTATTATCAAAATCTATTTAATTTTATTTTATTTGAAAATAATTAAACTTCCAATCTGGTGAGCGTTTTACATTTTTGATATTTGCATTAATGAATATGGAGAAAACAAAATCGCAAACTTTAATTTTGAGTTAAGTCAAAGAACAAATTTTTAAAACTAAAGATATTCACTTTCGGACTGTCCTAACCTTAAAAATGACACATTCAGAATAATTTGTTGACCATTATTACTCCAGTAATGTTGTTAGCGTTTTACCATTGCTCTTATGGGAGATGAAATTCAAGATGGTGTCCGGGTCTGCCGAACCTTAATGTGATATACTTTAGCAATTACTGCTTTTTTTGCAATGCACCACTAATGGACGTTGTTTTGCTATTACCCTTTGTTCGATAATTTTGACATCTATACCATACGATAGGAAATTGAACCGGCTACAAAAAGTTGCTCTCAACTGTTAAATACAAATTTACTCTTTGTGATTTCTTTCCATTTAAAGGTTTTTAATTTTAAAGATGTTTTTTCAATCTAGGTCTTTGAAAATGAGTAAAATTTCATCTCAATCGGTTATGCCATTCTAGAGATATAAATTATTTAGTAAAAAGAACAAAATGGCGCACAGCTGGTAAAACAAGCGTTCCTGCACATAAGTTCCTATAAAAGAAGGAAGTTTTTTCTTTATTTTGACGCATATAACAACCCCCTGTATTATAACCGCTATAATGTCTCAAATTTCTAATAATTTGGAATGTCGTTTTTATAAAGTACAAAATAGAACTAGGTCTGGGTTTAGAAAAAAGCTTGGTTCTTAATTTTGTAATTTTTGTCCCGGCTAGCTGTAAATTAAAATAAAGAAGACTTGAAATAACAATTAGTTACAAGACAATAAATATTTATTAAATCAATAAATTTAAAATTCTAAAACTATTAACAGGATAGTAATTACAATTAATATTGAATTTCTGAATTCAGATTTTTTTTAAATGTAAATTACAAACAGGATTGTTAACACTAAACATTAACGAGTGAATTATTTGGTAATGATAGTCTAGTTACACTAAGAAATATGATGAAATGATTGATGGATGAATGAATGTTCATTAATAGTTTAAGATTTAGTTACTTTATAAGCTCTTTTGCACTGACAGTTTTGAGTTCTTATTTTATTCACTGAGGCAATATTTAAGGTAGTTGCACTGGACACTTTTGAAGTTAATTTGGAGTTACAGTCAACTCCCGATTATCCGGGATAATTACCGGCAAGACCATCACGGATAATGTGAAATCCCGGTTAAAGCAATTCGTTATAGAATAGGGCCCAAATACAAGGCAAGAATTATAAACATAATGGTTATACTATACCTTTAATCACTCCTAAAACGTATAAAAAACTACAAACACAGCATTATTTAGATTGAAATAGCAGTTCAGCAATATATTATTTACAATGTTCAAACACGATTAAAATAGTCCAGAATGTTCAACAACGAGTAAAATAGTCCGTCAGAGTTTTTTTGGTTTTTTGCGTTTGCTTCCTGTTTCAAAATTGTGGATCTTATTTTTTGTAAAACGAGCTTGTCAATAATAATGCATCACCTTGACTGTCTAAATAGTCAAGAAGTCCTTCGACGTAACTCAGAGCTGTGCCGTGTGTCACTTTCGGCTAGAGATGTTACATCAATAACATAACTGCTACTCTATAGTAGCAGCTTATAACTGCTACTCTATTCTCTAACAAAACCTGAATAGATGCTACTCGTGATTGCAGTAGCATCAGTTTCGTGTTAGTCGTTATTAGTTTGCTACAAGTCACCCGCATTTTTTTCAATTCTTGCCCCACCACCTCTCTCGTCTCTTAACCCGGTTGAGCCGCAACCCGTATAAACCGATCCCGTTTAATCGGGAGTTGACTGTATTGCTTATAGAATGGAGGGATGAATTTGGTGTTTTAATAGATTTGTGAGCTTCAAGAAATGTATTGGTAACTTACTTGGCTGCTTTAGACTAATACTTAGCTGTTGGACCTAGTGTTAAACCTGAATTAGTTGGTTGAGATGTTACTTATTGCTTTGGTAATTTGCTGTGTTTGAGGTTTAAGATCTGTTGGTGTGTAGTGTTGAATTTGTTTTGTAAAATTTTTTAGTAAACTTGTATGCTTCTCATTGCATCGGTAGCTAGACCCATGATGCCTTTCATCCCATTGTTGTTCAATAGTAGTTCTACTTCTCCATAGAAGTCGTATAATTTCTTGCTGGTTTCTGTATCCAGAACCTGGTCATTTATGGTTTTACTATTTTTATTCACAATTATTTTAATAACACTAATGTTAATCATGAGCTGAGTGATATGATGAATGGCAGATGCATATTTTTAACGGTGAATTAGATGAATTTTCAGATATTCATTATATGTACATTCCGTACCGTTTCACCGCGTAGATTCACCCAAGGCCGTAGCAAGGAAAACTTTTCGGGGGGGAGGGGGTCAGGTCAAGACCGGGGATTTCAATTTAAACCCTTTTAACACGTTCATTGCTAAGGACGCACATGTTAGCTTGACACTTAACACTATGAGAAGTGGCCGATGCACGGTGCATTGCACGCCATCATCCATATTGGGAGTATTTTCAATACACAATGCATTGCGTGCTTCGTTTGCCAACCCCCGTATTGGGCGTATTTTCAGTACACAGTTCATTGCGTGTATTTTTCTTGAACCTTAATAGTTTTCTTATTTAATAAATCAGATCAAGCTCACAAGAGAGTAAGGCTGTAACCTACTGCATCCATGTGTATTGTACGTTGTAGTTTAATCAAGCAAATCTAATTTAATTTGCACTTTTTAAACCTAGTATTAATGTTTACTACTAAATTTCGGGGGGGGGGGGGAGACCCCGTAACCCCTCCTCTGACTGCGGCCTTGGATTCACCCTATACCTATGTAGGTACTTGGAACATATCCACAGTAAAATATTAATTAGCAGGAAAAATAATAAACCAGTCATTCTATAATTATTTATTTCATATACAAAATTTAAAATTTGCATGTTACAACTATTGGCCAACATTATAGCTTTCCGAAAACATACAGAAGTACACAGCGACAAAAACAAGTGTTAAGTAAAAATAAAATTTAGTACTTTAAAAATTAGATAATATTTTAACACAATTATAAATAGATAAATTCATGATATGTATAAAATACCACTTATAAACTACACCGCTGTACAACATACATCCTATAAATATGACGTAAAGAGGATAAAATATGTACAATATTATTCATTTTATGTAAAACAATAATTTTGGTGTTCATCACAGTTATTTACATGCGGTTCCTTACAGGAAAATTATTTGAATTTTTGAACTACGAATAGCGATTTTACGAGTTAAATCCACGTATAATGTTTTACAGTAGACAATGTTTTTATTTCTCTAATAAAACGAAAAATAATTAAATACACCAAGTTTTATCCGTGAATGACGGAAAATTTAACATTGTCAATAGTTTTCTGGACGATTAAAAAACTCATCAGTTTTTTTATACGTACTTATTCATAAGGGGAAATGTTTGTTACCATTTAACCCAAAAACTATTGAGCCGTTTTTGATTAAATTGTTACTGATGTGTTAACATTGCTTTCAGAGTTAAAAAAAGCTGTCTTTCGTTTTTTTTTTCAAAATGAGCCAGAAGTGTACGAAACAATGAACTGTTATGATGATCACTGTGAATTGAAGGTAGTTTTACTTATTATTCATGTATACAAATTGGGCATTATATGATCAATAATGAGGACGACAAGCAAGGCCTAGTTGTCCGTACAAAAGTGTGACAGTAGTACCAAAAATGTAAGGCTCGGTGTAAAAGACTCTCTGACCAGCTATAAAAAAAATATTTCAGGAAGTTATTTAAAAAAAAAAATAGAATCGTTCATCCCTTAAATGACTCATTAATTACACGAGGCTGTCACTTATTGTAATATTTCAAAAGTACCTCCACCGATTAAACGAGCATAAGGTAAGACGTTAAGAAAAAAATCTTCCAGTCGGCAGATTGGTCCAAGAGTTGATACAGATCTACAATTTCGGTGTAAGGATTACAAACCAAATTTCATTGTTCGAGCTATCGTGTTAGCAGTATGGACATAGACTGGTTTTTTTTCCGACTTGGAGAGGCATAAAATATTGGTAGTCATCGAAGATTAATTTTTTGTAGATTACAATATTACTGCACTTTTTATACATTGTGGTTTTGAATGCCCCCTCCTCCAATTTATTTGTGTATTATTTTAAAAAACTGAATTTATGTTATATTTAGTATGAAAGTTACTCAAACATTCTCACATTTCAAATAAAGTGTTTCATGTAGCCATAAAGAAATTATCTTAAAAATTTGGTACAATCTTTTTGAGTTTCGATTTACTTCAAAAGTCGGTGTGGAACCATATGTCGTGTGACCGCGTTGTTATTACAACTTTCAAGATGACTCTTACCATTTCCGAAAACAGTATAACCTTTTTTGAGTTTTAGCGGGTATTGTTTTTAGAAAAAAATGTGGTGCAGACAATATTATGTTCTATAACCAACTTCGCATTAAGAATTTTTAAATTAATCTCTTACGAATTGGTCCCCTAAAATTATTTGTTCAAAAACAGCCAGATGTAAAATAGGGGAGAAGGGAAATTAAATTACGACATATACAGTAGAGGTCCCGCTATTCCGAAAATCCGCATATTCTGAACAGAGTTCAGAAAAAATACCTATCTTATCTTCTAAAGCGAGAGATAATTGTCTGTCTGCTAAATGGATCTGGAATCTCCGTCTAAGGATTTTTGATTTTTTGATTTTATATGGGGCTTTTGGCCACGAGAAATCGATTGGAAATGGTCACCAGTCTGGGAAAATTCGTTTTCTACGTCTTTTTATTAAATTAAAAAGTGAAATTTGTCCATTTTAAACAATACAAAGCACAGCTGATGCAAATGTTTTCAATGTCATTACAATAATCATCTGTTTTCTTTTAAACGAAGCACAGCTGATGCAAATGTTTTCAATGCCATTACAATAATCATCTGTTTTCTTTTAAACTGTATTTTATTAGAGGTAAGCCTAATGTTGTATCTATTTATAGTTACCAAGGCAACGAATACTTCTGCTAAATAAACATACCCTTTATTTAGTTGTTTAATGTTATAGGCCTAACCTAAACGATGTTCACGGAAATTTGCAATAATAGTTATTGAAATCATAGCCCTGCTTATAATCGGGCTTTAGCTCGGTCTCCTGGTACTGTTTTTTAACATAAAAACAGGAGAAATCAAAAAGAAGTTCGTGAAAAAACGTACATTTATTGTTATACAAATAAGTTAAATAGAGACATACATAGAGCCTAAGCTTGATGAAAACGCCTGAAATCAAATTCGAATGAAAGCTGGTTTTTTCCTTCACACTTTCCATCCGTTTTGCGGTGAAACGGATACCGGGCCCTTCAGAAAGAAGGAAAGATTAGATACAACAGCTAGGCACTAGTAGTGTTGTTACCACCTGCGTTCATCCGTTTTTCTCCTTCGCTTTCGTTATCTCGAAGGAATTGGTTTTTCTCGATCTCTTTTCAAGATAATGCGGTACTAATGGACAGACTGCAGGATGACAACACGGACAAGTCGAACAACCTATCCCTTTCCTGCCGTTTTTAGAAGAAAACACAATCGTCACCAACAGAAGGAAACAACCCCGAATGATGTAAACCTATACTATTACTAATAAAGCGAGGTCAAGAGCATTTGCCGCTTGTGATTTGAGTTCAGTTTTGAACGTTCACCTCCTCCGAGCCGATCAATGCTGTATAGAACAGACACAAGCAGATGTCCCAGCACTTAATTTACGTCTTAACAAGTCATTAAGTTGATATTATTCATGAAATCCGCCTACTCCGAATTCCCGCTAAACCTAACAGTGTTCAGTCCCCATTAGTTCGGAATAGCTGAACTCTACTGTATTTGTAATTTGAAGTTTTTATACGAAGTGATGCATTTAAAACAAAATCACATACCAACCAAACATATGTAGAGTGAAGTAGAGAGCAAGTGTTTGCACAGGCAATCACCTGTTTAAATTAAAGAAGTTAAGAACCCTGACAAACAAAATAAGAACGCCAACCGCAACCATTAACAGTTATACTCGACTTTGCGTCAAAACCTGTTATAGTTATGCAACTAACTTTTAAAAAATCGACAAACATATTGCTGGATTTGCTTTAATAGTATACAAGGTGGCTGTTGGTAAGTATTCAAAAATTGTTTGTGGTATACTACTTGGCACTAGTGACAACATAAAACATGTCATTTTTTGTGTTTCATTGGAACATTCCAGTAGAAGATGTTTAAAAAATCTGTACTTTTGTACGTAAAATTTAAATTTATTACCACGCATGCAATGTTTAATTAAGTCTTTAGAATCTACATAAAATTTCCAACAAAATTGACTTAAATAATTCAGGTATAGTAAAGTTAAATACTAAAAGTAATCGCTGGAACTTAAAATTTGTAATCATTGCACAAAAATTAAGATAAAAAATCTCTCTTATGGCATAGTTAAGGTGTCAAAAGTCATTAAAACTTCCCTGGTAAATAAGCTTTCGATTAATGTAATAAAACCTTCCATTTGTCCCACTTTTTAAAGAGTACTTTCAGTCTGAATACGAAAGAACATTGTGAACAAAGGAAAAAAATTTGAACTTTGACCTCTTTTATTTTGAGGCCCAATGGTACGATTTCAATTCCTCTCCAAATGTTTTGAAATTTAGACACACCTCGACAGAATTTTGGTAATCTAAAAAATGGAGAAAATTGCTGACGTAAAATGGTAGCCAAAAATGTCTTTCGCTATTTAGTGCAGGAACCTTTCACTCCCAAGTACAGTTTGATGCATTTTTTCTCAAAAGGCTTTATAACTTCACTAGCTGACCCGTACGAATATTTCGCAAGTTAGTAGCACTTACCTGATTTAATATGTTGATTTAGTTCAGTTAATTAAGTTTATTTATTTACATTGGTTTATAAATAACAGTTTATAACACTTGCATATGGAATCTAAACAATCAAACTAACAGCTGTCCTGTTAGTTAACCAGATTGTTAATAGATGGCACCTTTCATTAGGAACCATACAAAGTATACCGGTAATATAAAAGTTTCTTAATCAATTTTTGTAACAAAAACATGAATTTTAAGATGTTTGTCTATTTTCCGTCAATAGCGGGGAACATAAGCTTAAAAATGATGCTTGAATAATTAATTTTGAGGAAGAATTAAGGAAGATATCGCTTAGCGACAAAAGAATCCGTTGAGAAACAATATATAAGGATTACCATTATAAAACCATTCTTAAAACAAACAAAATTTCACCTAGGCCTAATCTTGGACTTTTTTATTCCTAAAAAAGTATGTATATATTAAACTGCTCGATACCCGGGAATGTTTTTGAAAATGCATCAAAGAAGTTACGTTACCTTCTGGCAGAATTTATTAATTCGTTCCCTGAAATATTATTAGGTTAAAGTTATGATTTAGGAAGAATAAACAAGTTATTTTTACAGAAGTAATATATTTTATGAACATAAAACATTCTTAAATTAATGATCCTGAATGTAGTAATATTATGTTGTTGAAATTCAATTAGGTTATAAGTTAGTTGTATTTCAATTCGGCTCGGTTAATAGGCTGGAATTTCAAAATTACGGCTCAGACAGTAGTAGGTTTTTCCGCAATCGATTTTACTGTATATCCTTTAAAAGGGCGTATAAGAAGGATGTTAAGCTGGAAGAAAAGAAATAGTTGTAGGCCTATTTCAAAATGACCCGTTCTGTACAATAAACGTACTTTTATAGGAAACTTTAAGAAATTTACCTAGTTTTGGAAAAAAAAAAGATTTTACAAAATATGTATTCAATAAACTAAATTTTTAACCAATCTTCTACGCTACATGCTCGAATATTTAAGTCGATTATTAGTACTGTGAAATGGTTAAATCGTAACACAATGTATATTATATTTTTGAGTAAATATTACATATAATTACAAATATATTACACAAATACATAATATATTACAAAATTGATTAGGTCTTTGTAAATTGTAATACAATACAACAAACCTTCAATGTATAGTTTTTACATTTTAAAATGTATTATACAATAAAATTATACGATTTACAAAATAAATATACAGTTAAAATTACTGTGTACTTCAAGCAAATACAAAAAGAAGAATTTAATGGACAAAACAACTTGTCACCTAAATATCTGCTTGTTTGTAAAGAAATTTGGGTAATCCAAACAAGCTAAATTACTAATACTGAAATAGTATCTCAAGTTTTTAAATTTATTGAAAATCAGTTGATCAACTGTACAAAATATAATTACACTGACTAGGTTTTATAACGAGGCACGGTTGACATGAATTATGATCTTGAGAAATTTTAATAAACACAATTTGATTTCCCTGGTGGGAATGAGTGAGATGTACAACAGGGTTTCTACAGAATTTTGTTAATTAATTTTACTTAACTTGCCCGACCATCTAACGACATATTTTAGAATTATTTTGCTACAACATTTGGATTATATTTTACCAACATAAATTTTATTGCAAACATTTCTCCCTTCTCTATGGCGTACACCTTACGCCACCATCCAGGGAAGACTAAGAAAGCAGCTTTACTTTAGTATGTCCCCCCTCCCCCCTACAAATAGGCTTGATTTGGAATAATTCGATCACGCTTCTGAACCGCTGACATCAGTTGACTGTTTGGGAAATTGGTCTACTCGCGAAGGCGCTGAATTGCTGCAGTGTGTACGAAATATATTAGTAGAATTTGTTTGCACCCCAACATCCAGTCCCGACTCGCGAGTTTCGTAAGTTTACACCTCGACCTTGCAGCGTCGGATTATGAATTGCTTTGCGAGTTTGCATCTCGGCTGTGGGACTTGGATCATAAGCTGCACTCGCTTTAGATTCCCCCACGTGGATTTGACCCGAGTGCTTTTATGATATTTTACATTTTGATAGAATTTAGGAGAACCAGACGGCCTATAAGGTCGTGTAAAAAAATGTGCAGAATAATCTCATATATTTATTTTTTTAGATATACCCCCAAAAAAGTTTTATTGTAATAAGTAAAACCTCAAATAGTTGTTCCTTCCGGTCAAAATTTCCGGTTGGTGGATCCGAGCGACTATAAAAACCAACATGTGCACTAAATTTCGATTGAATCGGACTAAAATGCGGCCGTTAGAGTGCAAACACTCGTATATATATAACATTTTTAATGACACCCCAAAACGTGTTCTAGGGACCATGATCGGAGCTCATAGAGCAATGTTAGGTCGCACCATAAGAGTCACTGCAATAGCTAATCTTTCTTCTGGAATTTCCCTAATAAGCATTGTTTCTTAGTGGTGTAGGTTAGTTTTGTATCTTCAGTTTGTGTCTTCAGAATGTAAACAGTACTAAATATTCACCGAGAACATTTCAGAATTCAAAATGTTTGAATTCACCAAGCCCATTTAACTGAAATTGCACCACAATTCCTATAATCAGCAGCCTCACAAGTAGGCTACTTTTTGTATTGTTTAGTATTAATTTCCAAAAGAAATGAATATTTAGTAGATTAGTGTATCACAGGCAGATTCTCCTTTCAGGACCAAGTTATAAAACTCTCAAATCACTCCCCCACCAATCACATCATAGTTCATGTTAAACCTACTACAATACAATAGTTTACGACAGATGCAACGCAGTTTCGATCACCGAGTGATTAATTTCAATTTCGCTAGAAACACATTTTTTTGTACTTTCCACTCTGGTAGGACAGCACAGTTTAAAATCTAAGAAAGTAGCTTACAGCTCTATATAAACTGTTTATGAAAATTAAATCCTGGCGCAAAGAAGCGTTCTTGAACTCGGTAAAACAATTTTATGATCATATTTGCAATAATTTTGAATCTTTCCCGAATTTAAAACAATCCTTACCCAGTTTTAAAAATGACACATTCTCTTCTCCGCTACCAAGATGTTAGTTTTCAAAAATAGTCAACAAATACATTTACATTTTGATTAATGAAAATGTTTGCTCGATTAAGACTTGAAATGCTATTGCATTTTTATTTTAAAATCTACGGAAATTTTTAAAATGACTATTTCATAAGCGGCCAACTAACAGTGTAGTCTAATGTTAGCTAGGTGCTCAGGTAGACCTGTTATATAGACTTACTGTAATACACTTTCTTTAATTCAATTTGCATAGTTAAATTTCTATTAATTGTTAATACTACTTTATTGCATTATTAACGTTAAAATGCAATAAATTGATACTATTTAAAACTAAACAATGTAGTTCAGTTTGGTATCAATTATTCAGACATTTACTGTTAAAATAATAACCGATGGTTCAATGAGAATGGATCAACTTGCAATCAGGTGACCGAAAACAACCATAATATGTGGCTAGTACAGTAGTGTTAAATAAAATCATTATTCGACTGAATTTTGTCCCTCTTTTGCACAAAACTGTCATAGAAATGCAGTTAATATAGTGCACAGTAGATGTAAACTTGTATATAAGAGGCAGAATCTCAATGTACATAAATAAAATTGACTTATCATGTTTATTATAATTCACTATACTTGTTCATTTAGAAGTGGAATCCATTTTTCTTGTTTTAATTTATATTAGTAAACACGATTGTTACGTTACAGCAACACAATATGAAATTGAGCCTTAACCCTTCCCGCGCTGTAGACGAATATAACCGCTAAGTTTGACTTTGATCAAAATGCTGTCGACAAATATACTCGCTTTTAAACATTCAGTGTATTGTCAGAACTAAATAGTTTTCAGTTTTGCCGCTTGAGTGCAGCAGTTATTGGGTAACATATCCCTTGGTTAAAATACATGATGGCGGTCGACTCCGAACTCGGACTGTTGTGGGAGGAGCGCCTAAGTTGGCGCACTACACCACTCGTGCTCTATTTCGAGCGACGCTAACGCTGTAGACGAAATAAGTCGCAAGTCGGTTCCGTGCGAAACTGTACCGCGATCATTGTTTTATGGCAGACAACACTTTATGGCAAGGAGAGAAAAGGGCACTGGTAGATGTGTTGTTTGCGCTCAACAAGGAATGAGAAAGGAAACGATCTACCTTTGCGAGACCTGCACCGCGCGCCCAACCTACACCCCGATGTGTGTTTCAAAGGGTACCATACCACAACCTGAGCTGTAAAAATAATGTAACACAACTATGATTATATGTTCTTTTTTTATTTCAATTCTTACAATATTTTATAATAACCTGACTACACAACATGTAATAAAGCAGTGTGGGTTTCACGAGCTTGATTCTTTCTAATTTTGTAGTGTTTTTTTACTTATTTTGCTGTCAGTTAAACCAACTTGGAATAAAAAAACTATTTTTTTATTCCATGTCTCATTTTTTGGTATAAGAAAATCGAAAAAAAATTAGCGTTGACTTATTGAGAACTTAATTTTTCGGGGTACGTGCGTTACAGTTTGAGCGGTCCGAAATTTCCATAGCGCGGGAAGGTTTAACTCTTGTCTTCAAAGTTGTTTGCATTAACCCATTAGTGGCCTGGTGTAAAATAAAGTCTTGATTTAAAAGGATAAAGCATTCTAAACTTAAGGTATTGGTATTTAAATGATGAAATCCCTTAATATCAAAACTAGTAGTTGTAGTGTGATCGGCACTACAGGAACAACAGTGCTCTCTCTTCCTCGCAGCTTATCATGTGCGCATGCGCAGAACAACCGTACACGACGCCAAAAGGATTTTTGTATCTTTTTTAAAAACTGGGGGATGGCTACTGACATTAAGCTTAAGGATTATATATTGTACAAGTCTAAAGAAAGAATTAAAGAAAAATAGGACTCATATTAAATGTTATAAATAATATAAAGTGGGAATTGGGTTGCTGCATTTCCACAGTGCCCATATGCAACCCATCACTGATTAGAACTTGAAATAATGTAGGTCAACTCCAAAAAGGGATTGAAGGTCCCATTTTCAGTTTCAGGAGTTATCAAAATACAAAATAAAACCAAGTTAACCCACTAACCTTAAACACTGTTTAAACATATTCCAAAGTTAGGGGAAAAAATTCAAACATGGAGGGCATGCAGACAGAAATGACTGCAAACATGTGTTAACTGATTGGACGGTTTTTAGGGGAGTCGCCTAACTCAGTCACAGGCGTGGCCTGTTATTTATTTCTTCAAGTATTCTCACCCTGTGATAAACCAACAGGTATATCTAATTTATAAGCAACAGGCATATTATAGCTAGTTTTTATTAATACTAGAAGGCTGCAGTTTTTAGTCACTTGATAACAGCTGTCGATCCATACTGCGGAAACGTTGTCCAATCTCTTTACATACATAAGTGGTGGTACACTTTTGAATAATTAATACCAACAAAATTCACTACACCGCTTTACTAAATAGCTTCAAATAGAGAATAGTTAAGTTGTAATCGTATTACTAAGAAAAATTATAAGAACGATTTTATCAAGTATACCTAAATTATTCTGTCTACAATCGTCTTGATTACCGACGCAGTCCCAAATTAAAGAGAAAGTATAAATTATTGCTTTATTCGTTTCACCTGCAGACAAGTTAAATTCTATTTACCTAAGTCTGTTTAAAAGTATTATACTATGAAACAATTGTTCAGTAAACCCTCGATTGTAAGTTACTGGAGGTAAATCGGTTCAGTTATTGAAAAGTTTTGATGATTTTTTAAAACCCTCACTAATCAAATGTAGGATGTATATGTGATAAATATGTTGTTTTTAAGTAATACTAGTCTCAAAGTAGGAGTGCAGTTTGGTAGTAAGGTTAACCAGATTTTTTCAAAAAATTAATAGTAGGTCTACCGTACAAGTTCCATTAAAGAAATGATAAATTTACATTATGTACACTTCTCCATTGTTGCTATCGGGTAACTTTCATGCTTCAAAAATTATTTTTATTTTGTACAAATTTTAATCCATTAAACTGTTTTCGTTCTTATCTCCTCAAACAATCAAGCACGGGAAGGCAGAGTGGATCATTGAAGCTTGATGTGTTATGAATGGGAGAACGTGATGGGTAGACTGTTTCTCTCTGTTCCTTCCTCAGTCCAGCACCGAGCGAAGAAGCCCCACTGCACAACGGATTATAATAGTTTGTAAAAGTGTTGGTTGGCCCAGCAAGTTTAAAAGTGGTTGAGAAATAAGGAAAATAAGAATTATGATTGGCGCCCAACTCTTACAGATGACAACATCGGTACAGTTCTTGACTTTAACGAAAGCGGACGGTGGTTGATGAAATCGTTTCATAGCTACCAATCATGGCATCATTTCAAAGCAACGGCTTCAGAAACGTCTGTGGTGGGTTCGAGGTTACTGACCGAAAATTTAAAAACAGCCAGTTTGCATATTTCGAATACCCTTCCCACAGTTCAGATTTGTCCACCTGTGTTTAGTTTTTGTTTGCGAACTTAGGAGAGAAGCGCTCAACCATCATCTGAGTACAATCAAAAAGTCGAGGGTCGTGCGAGTTCAAAGAACTCAACCTCAAGGTTTCATAAAAGGGATCTACAGCTTAAAAATGTGTAGAGAGAACAGGAGACTGTGTTGAGAACAGTTTAAGATCTTGTTTTTATTATACAATTACCAGTAAACACACTGTACATTCTAAAGTCAGGTTTATGTTTGACTCAACTCAAGAAAGTAATGCATCTGATTCAGTGATTTCTTACATTTATTCTACTAGGAAAACAGTTCACACAATCCAGGTTCCTATAATCGAAGGTTTACCGTTTTCCAATATTAAACTGCATGTAAGGGACAGTATGATCTAGGTAGCCAAAACTACGATAATGTATTCTATAAAAGTTTTGTGAAATAATAAGACTTAAAACCAGTCATATATTTAATAATATTTTAAGAAGATGTATCAATTTGAGGAGATTTTTAATTGCAAGGGAAAAGCGTTTCACTACGATTTCATATTTGGAATAAAGTTTTATATCTAGCAATGTTATAAGTTACTTAATATCTACATTTATAAGAAACAAAATAGTAGTTTTCGTCAAATATAGATTTTCTAAATTGTTACATTATGACTAGCGTAGGAACCATAATATTTGGATTAATTGTAAACACACTTGAAAATATTAAACATGTTATACTAATGTTAGCCATGAAAATAAAAGCCATCTTCCATTGTTAAAATGATGAACAAAACATTGCAACGTTAAGATATAACTTGAAGAGACCTTTTTGCTACCAAAATTAAACTAAAAAAAACGTACAAAAGTGGCAAACTCCTCAAAGTTTAAAATTATCATACAATTAAAGTAAAGAAATATTTATTATGAGAGATTTTCTAAAATTATACAGAACTGCTGTGGAATTGTTCCGGATAATTAGATTAAAAATTCATTGTGCAAATGCAAGTTTAATCTAATATTTTAGTCCAACTGCTTCGAAAACGATCACCCGAACTCATTATTTTGTATTTAATTTATTCTTCCACAGTTTTCCCTTCTATCTCAATTTTCCTACCAGAGGATATTTTAAATATAAATTTTGATAAAGGATTGAATATATTCAAATCAAGACAACACTCTAAAATACAAAAAGCTCTACTGTAAAGTTATGCTTCACGGCAGTTTCTCCCGTAGAGTAAGAAAATGGAAGGAAAAAGGTTAGGGTTCAGTGGGTAAACTGGATGACACGCCAGGAGATTTGTTTCCTGATGGTGCCTAATGCATTCCCCTAAAAAAAATATTGAAATTTCATACATTTAAGGTTCAAAAACTTAGTTTCCCATCCGTCTGCTATTTTGGTTTTCCTACAATAAAATATTATGTTACTTAAAAATTTTCTTCAAAATTATTCAATGTTAAACAATTTAAAAGCCAGATATGTTTTTATTAGAAAAATAAAATAGCAGATGAACTTTTTTCTTTATTTTCACCTTCACAGCACAATAAAATTTCTCGGTTCATACCGCAATCACACTATATAATACTCTCCTTTCTGTAAAACTAAAAATTGTACACGTCAAAAATATAAATTAATATCTATAAGTTTTTGCACAATCGAGTAAGATTTTGTATTCCACATAAAAATAATAAATAATATTTAAAAAAAGTTGAATAAAAAAATACATATACAACTAGGTTAGAATCAACAATTTTATCTGTCCAAAAACTTCTATTTCGTAATTGAATTTCTAACATCTAAGTTTTTTTTTTCAAAAGCGTTTATGATAGATGGTAAACAAGTGACTGGTTTTATTTCTTTTAGTTTATACAAGATGAGAGAACATTTCAAAAAAAATTCTAACAAGCTGAATTCTAACATAAACAGGCACTTCAAAAGTCACTACGGAAAGTTCAAATTCGCGAGATACGTGCCCTCTAATGACTAGTCCTTCACTTTACACTTTCTTGTTGGCGAAACACATTTTCACTTCACCAACTGCTGACAGTTTAAATTGCACACATTAATACCAAGTGACTTTCTTCTACGAGGAAAATTTGTTTGAAAAAAATTAGTGATCATTTATGGAAGTAAGCTGTACGGTTATTCTGATTTGAAAAACAATTATTTAAATAATCCAACTATAATTAATGTATACATAAGAGGTTTTGTCCTGGCTGACATAGAATCAACAAGGAGCAGAAACTACGGAAGATACAAATACAAAAATTTAAAGGTATATTCTTATGGGGTCACTATGAAAGGATTTTGCAAAATTTGTATTTTAAAAATGTTGAAAATCAGATGAAACAGCTGGTTGGTTCAAAAGCTCAACAACAAATGTTTGTTTACATTCATTGCCATAGCAACCAACTTCAGAATAAGTTTATTATTCTTCACATCTTTTTTAGGTTAGATTAACAAACTAAAAGCAAACACAAACAAAAATCTATGAAAAATGCTTACAGTATTGTAATTCAATTCAAACATCTGTTGTTACATAATTTTAAGTTAGGCCTGCAATGAACCAAAACATGTTTATTTCCAACCAGTTTGCCAAATTATGAATCAGGTAAAATTATTCTTCACAAACTACAGTTTTTTTTAGATTAGGTAAAAGCAAACAAAATTTATTTGAAATGTTGATTATTTAAATATTAATTGTGAAATTATTACGCATACCACAATTCAAATTATCATTATTGGTCGTGTCTATTTCAATCTCTGTCTTCTATGTATAGGCCACCGCTCAGTCGTCATTTCCGTGACAATATCAAAGTATACAATAATCTGTTTGCATTGGCTTCGCCATGGGTCGCCACCAGTGTTGGTGAGCAAAGCGAGCAGCGGCGCAGCCCCTTGTATATTATTACAAAGAGGTAAATTTGTGTCGAAAACTGCATATCTGATGTAGGCGAAGTTACATTTTATTGTGATTTTCAAAATTGGTCCCACTGAGTGAAGAGTTTTGTAAAAAATTTACTGTTGGTTCTTTTTGTGTGTCCGTACCTTAAAAGGATACAACGGAACACTTATAGGATCACATGTTTGTCTGTTACAGCTGATTTCCTCCAAATGGGTAAAAGCTTTTATTGTCTATTTTGAGGCAACGTTTCATAGCTCAGAGTGTCAAAAAAGTATCGGAACGGCTTTCTTTTCTCACAAAGATAGAAAAATGACTGATCTCTCGTTTTAAAGTTTGTATATAACTTTGCGGTTTTAAAATTGCGACAATATCAGCCATTTTTCGAATATGGCAGCCAACCTGAAAATAATTAATGGAAACTCCTGTTTTGTATTGCGTTATTGGAATTTAAACATAATTTTATGACTTTTCAAGTCTTGTTATTTCTTATATAAACGCAACCGTTTTCATGAAAATGGGACTTTAAATTTTTTGTAGGATTTTTCAAAAGGCGTTTTAGCTACTTGGAGAGAATAAGAGAAGATGATTCCCATTTTTAAAATTGTTGAAATTACATACAACAATTTGTACAATTCTATTTTAATTTCCTTAATGTTTTTAGATTTTCGCCGATAATCTAAAACCGGTTGTTAAACTATAATTTTATTAAATATGTACTTTTTACAGTGTGACTTGATGAAATGCGGCAGTTAGAGTGCGAACACATATATACATATCAAGTATTTACTGACACCTGAAAACGTGTTCTGTTGACCATGATCGGTGCTCATTGTTAGAAGCAGAGAAATTCATCCATTCCAATACTTTAGTAACACCCTGTATATATTATGTTATTATACAGCCTCTGGTTTAATATTTTTTGTTTGGAAAGTTCATTATTTAAGGATATCCAAACTATTTTCTTTTTTTTTTTAAGAATTAGTTTTCAACGTATTGCCAAAAACACATTAGCTCTCTATTTTCCAAGTTACTACAGCTAGAATTGTGTCAAAAACAGTGTTGTTAAGAAGTATTTATATACATTATAGGAAAAGTAAGGTGGATTCTCTCTTAAGTGAAAACTTATTAAAAAAATGTTTTGCCTTAAAAATCTATCCTATCTCAATTTATGAAAATACTGCAGATGAAATTTTGAAAAAATAACACCGGTGTCAGAAGTCTCCATGCTTATAAAATTACAATCTTGTGAAAAAGTGTTTTCCATTCAGGACATGTTCTGTAAAACCGCCTTTTACTGGAGCCTATCACGAATGTATAATTTTTCAACCTAGGGTTACATTGAGTATATTATGTGTTGTTATTAATATTCTGGTAACATTTTTGGGGCAGAAGGCAGTTACGTAGCTTGAGACATGTGAGTCTATCTCTGGTTTATTATACCTTACACCAGCTAAATTGTTGAAGATAAACCAAAACATAGAAAATATAGTTTTCTTACAACAACAGTTTTAAACATGTGGTAACAATTTGCCAATAATTGCTACTTTGAACCCTTTCTTGGCTACACTGGCTAAACTGTTAGCGATATATTATAACAATATACTGAAAGAATGTTGGCAGTAAAAAGGCGTACAAGAGTCAGTGAAAACATTGTCTGTTACAGGATTCTTACAATAACAGTTTCAACCTCACTGTGTGAACTATAAGTCAACTTCAAGGTGTACAAGTTGTAGGCGTGCTCCATTTTATAATTGCATTTGCGACAGCAAAATAACATTTAGAGGTTGAGTTTATTTTTTCATACTAGGTAGCAATATTATTGTCAATTGCTTCTGAATATAAGTCATACTTTGATCATTTAGTTGATCTGTGTAATGGTTTAATTGAATAACTACTAAAGGATTTAATTCTTTACATGATTGATTAATTATTAATGTGATCAACATATGGTTAACCTTTAACGAGATATCTAGCAAACTGCAAAGAGAAATGTTGGCCAAGTCATGATTAACTTGAAAAAAATGTCCGATTCATTTTAACAGTAGGGCCAACTTTAAACGAGATATTCGTAACAATATTTTTCAAAGTGGCGGCTGAAGCATACCTTAAATTTAAACTGAGGGAAATGTTTAGTAATGTTCAATCGAAAAGTTTCTGTAGGCTTCTTTTGAGAAAGAAAACACACTACTATTACTCCAGCTTTCTCGTTATTTTTATGATTGTTTTCATCTCTGCCTATTTATCGTAAAAAAGCCAGTGCATTTGTTGGTTTAATGGCACAGAATAAATAATGATTTGGTTCATCATTCGTTTAGAATTCAACGTTATTTTCAGGATAAAATAATTTTTCCCAGATTTTTTTTAAATAGTTAATTTAATTATTGAAACAAGCTTACTTCTAATAATGATCACTTAATGGTAAATTCACAGATTCTATGTAGTTATTAATCGCATAAATAAATATAATATAAGTAAATAATATACACAATTGAAATATTTCAGTTTTAACACCTAAGTAAACTCACTGGTAACAAATAATATCTCAAAAGTTCAATAAATAAATTTAATAATGACTAGGTACTTATAGAAAATACTGTTTAATGTGTTGTATTGAATTAAAATTAAATCAAATATATCTTTAACAAACACATTTTTAATTAATAAACACTAAACTAATTCAATCCGATAAAATACAGAATAAGTGTTATGTAAATTAAATATTAGAATCAAATAATTCTTGAAACAAATATTCTAAAAGGAAAAATTGCCATTCAGTTATCTAGTATTTTCCTTCTAAGTACTGATATAAAACTGTGAATTTATAGGCACTTTAACATTTTATATTCTAACTTTGGTTTTATCAAAGGGTTGTGGAGCCTTTTTTTTTTGTGACACAATTAGTATTCAACCCATATTTTGAACAGGCTTTTTATACACTGCAGAATACCTTAGGGACTACAATATATCTCTTTTGAGCAAATGCTTTGCGATTGCACTGTTATTCAGTCCATTCTATGGTCGTACAGTAGAACCAACAAGAGTCCTTGCTACCAACCCCATTTATTTAAATGGTATCTAACCGGGCTATGATCAGTCAAGAAACTTTTTGTACATCTTAGATCGTGTCTGTCAATAGAGTTGTTTGTTCGTTTTGGACATGGAAAGTACGGAAATCTTTGTTGCCTGTCTAAACTTTGAGCTTCATCCTAAAGACCAGAGTAGATCCGTCCAGACCTCAACCACGCCGTTAGAATGGTTCTGGACCTATCAATGGTGATATTCTATATAACTTTCAACTGAATCTAATCCGAGGATTAAACCATCAAACTAAACCATTTAGTGAAAGTTTCTTACTCTCAAGAGGGAAAGGTGGGAGACTAAAGGCGTTATACCCGTCTGCTACAGTTGAAACCTCATTGGTTCGAATCTGTCTGTCGGCGATCTAAAGACGTCAAGAAAAAATAATTCGATCACGCAGCTAACAGTTCACGTGCGTTGCATTTCCAAAATTAAGTTTATTTGTTTTAGTGTTTCAATCAACTATTTGGGAAATATGTCTACTCATGAAGTCGTTGAAAATATTAGTAGAATTTGTTTGCACCTCAGCCTACAGCCCCTGCTCACGCGCTTGCAGCGGAAAAACTCGCTTCGCAAGTTCGCATCCTGGCTGTCGGTCATGGATTTAAACTGGGTACTTTTATGGTATTACGTTTTGATTGATATTGGGGAAACCAGACGGGCTATAAGGTCGTGTAAAAAACAACATGTGCAGAATAATCTCTTTTAATTATTTTTTTAGATTGAACCCTGAAAAGGTTTCATTCTAGTGCGAAAATCTTACTTCCGGTCAAAAACGTACCTCCAGTTGTTGGATTTTTTTGGCTAACGTACTTGTCTGAGCGACTTTAAAAACGAATGTTTGTACCAAATCGGATGTTTGTACCAAATCGGATGTTTGTACCAAATCGGACGTTAGAGCACCAACTATAAATATATATACAATTTTTAATGACAACCCAAAATGTGTTCTGAAGACCATGATCGGTGCTCATTGTCTGACCACTCCTGATCTTACGTCTCAACATACAGTCACGTTTCCTAGCTCATCTTTCCTACGGAAATTTGCTAGTAATTTTTTAAATAGAATAAAGTTTAAGGCCCCTCTATCCAGGTGATTAGTGTTTTTATTTTAAGTACAAAATTTCAGATCTAACTCCTGAAGGTGTATATCCTGCATTGTGACACAAAATTGAAGAAGTGCAATTGTTAAAGAGTCTGAAAGATCCAAATACAGGCTTAACTGATAGAGTAAAAATATAAACTTGTAAAATATAATTCATAGGTTTTCTTTTGAGATTCATTTAACTGCCAGTTTATACTTATTCGAAATACCAGATAACTGTAACGCACAACTTAGTTATGTTAATAAATTGTTAATATAAATGCATAATTATTGCTATCAGGACAAATTTGGCCAATGTAGTTTTGTACATAGTTTCAGTTTCTGAGAGCATAGTCTCATTTCTTAAAGATTAAAATCTGTAGTTTTAACAAAAAAAAAGGTTTATTACTGAACAGTGAATGGCCTAAAAAGTCATTATCAAATTAGACAAAATTGTAACGTTTTCAAATTTGTTAGCAATGTGTACAACAAATGAAATTACAGACACAAGAACACGACTTTGGTGTTTCATTGCTGTGTAAAACATTACAAACTGCTTTCGATAAGTCCATTCAATTTCCTTGTTTCACACAAAGTTATGGAAAACAATTAGTTTAAAAATCTTAAAACTACAATAAATAACGTATAACAATTAAGGTACTTTGATCTCTTTACCGTTAAATATAATACTTTTGGTATATCTGCTTTCGGTAACTAATGACCGAGATGTTTAATTTGTAATGTTAACTAATCATTGTTTGAGTTTCTTGCTAACGTAAATAATTTCACTCCGCCTAAAAAATATCAGATAATACAAAACGTTTTCAGAGTGTGGATCAACTCCTGTTGTCAAGTGGTTAAAAACTAAAGGAAAACAAGCCTAGAAGTCTAAGGCCTAACCTTAAAAAAACTAACAAAACACAACCTAGCTTTAGGTCTGAGAAGTTGTCGTTTCAGCTTACTTCTATTTATAACAAGCAGCTTCGAATGAAAGAAATATTGGGTAAATATTGAGACTTCACTGGTCCAAAAACTTATAGTGAGTTTCATCAAAATCAATCTATGTTACCCATTTAGACTTACATACGAGATCAGCTGTGCGACCGTAACAGCCATGATTTCCGCCAGATTGCTTGAGTATATTTTACACCATAGATGAAAATAATCAAAATGCAAATGTTTTTTCTCTCCTATATACACAGCAGTAGATAGGATTTTTGTTTGGGGTTTGCTGAATCTGATTGATAGTAAACCACACCGGGGGGTACGGAATACCCCCAATCAAGAAGGGGGTCAGAGAAAATTTTGAGTGTGTCGACTTTTTAGCACACTCTCATGAAAAAAGCATACATATTTTTAAGTTGTGTTACTAGCTTCAAGTAATTGAATTCAAAAAAATTATAATACAATATATTATATGTCTAAAAGTTTCAAGAAATTTCAGGGTGGGCTGCAGCCCGGTAAGCCCACCCCCTGCCTACATATAACTTAAGAGTGATGTGTGCCAAGCTTTAGGGCACTAGCTTCATAGCCCGTTTCCGGTTTCTAGAACATTCTCGAGTGTTCCAAAACCGAAAATCTCTTCGATGGTCACAAACTTTCTGGCCACAGTGGCGTCATTTCACCAAAACGTTGGGGGGGGGCAACGCCCCCCCCCCCCACCGACCCCGGCACGGGGGAGGGTCCGTTGGGTCCCCCCAAAAAATAAAAATGTTCACAATATAAAACATGTCATTTTAAGCTATTTCACGCTAAAATATATATTTGAGACATATATCCTTTAGGGGCAATCTTTATCTTGAAATGATTGCAGTTAAATAACAACACAGTCACCTTTCATTGAACTGAATCATACAGTCTTAATATTACAGCTGTATAGATACTTAAAGTTGAACCCCTTATTGTTTAAAAAAATTTAAATTAATGATATGTTCGAAAATATTGCAACTCTAAAGGTTGGTCTTTTCTGTTGTCGGGCATCATCATTACACGCCTATTATTTTAAACTTTCAAATTGTAATTTTAATACTTTTCAAATCTTGGGGGGGCGCCGGCACCCCCCTGCCCCCCCTCCAAATGACGCCCCTGTCTGGCCAGTATTTTCTATTTCGCCACTCAATTCCCAGCTGCTTCACCGACTTCCCATAAGATGTTCATTGGTGCGATGTACTCTTTTGACACCCATACCCCCCCGCAGCTCCAAACCGAAACCTTCTTCACGGATGAGGAGTGGAAGGAGCCACGATGACTGTGGTTGTTAAGGCGTCAATGCTTTATCAATCGTCATGGCAACCATCAATGGAAAAGTTCCGGGTTCAATTCACATTGACCCCGAATAATTTTCTAAATGGTTTCTTAACAGACATCGTTGGCTGTGGTTCGGATTCCACGTAAAACTGTAGGTCCCGTCTTCATTAGCCTTAAGTGCAAAACAGCAAGACGTTAAACCAAAAAAAAAAAAAGGAGTGGAAGGCTATCATACCTATAATCCCCATAGGGCTGCGGGGGTCGGTTGCAGAGTTGCAGACGCACGTACGGACAAACCACGCTTACATTCATTATATATATATATATAGATTTTATTTGTTTAACATTTGTGTCTACTTCCAGGCTTATGTTCCTGATATTTTCAGACACTTGATAAGGAGTTTGTCCACACTGTTGAAATATCATGTATTGTTTTTATATACATAAATGTTGTCAAACATCCATATAATTAATATCAACAAAACTTATCATCCGTGATTAGTGAATAGCTTCCAACAGACAATATAAAATACTTTTCAGAATAGAATTATAAAACTTTGGCCTTGAAAAACAAACAATCACCACATTGTTCAAAGAAAAATCCAAATTAATCGCATTTTCCAGAACCTAACCTCCAAATTAATAACCTAAACTAACTTACAAAATCAGTGTCAGTTAAATAGATTAAGTTATAAATTAAATTATTAAGAATTGTAGATCATAAATCTGTTGGAAAAAATATTAAAATTTTTTTATCATTTTTGATTTACCTTAAGACTCGCTACTTTTACACTCTCGTTTTTGGTTAAGACGAGCCACATAAAAATATGATTTATAAATTATTTTAATATTCACTCAAACTAAACACAAATTAAAAATAAAAACATACTCAGTCCTTCTTTGGTAATACTAACATAATATGGAGTTTCTAAATAATAATTCATTGCACATCGTATGTATAATATAAGAAATGTTTATAATCAAAATAACTAAACATTAAAAATGCTATTTAAGGAACAAAATTAATATAATTGAGTATATAGCCTAGTTCAAATAAAATAACTTATTAGCAGATTCCAAACTTACAAAAATAAACATGTATGGAATTTGTATGACCGAAACGTTAAATAAACTAGCTGCTGGTGTAGAAATTGTATTAAGTCACACAAAATGGATCTCTTTTAAGGTAACTCAATGTTTACAATGTTAAAGGAGTTGAGTAGAATATCACAACGTCACGTAGTAGTGAAAACGTAACTGGTCTTGCAGGCTGATCAGTAACCTAACCTGTTACGCTATTCTAAACCCATGCCACTTGTGTGTTGGTACACTATCTCTAACACAAATTTAAAAAATGTAAATTCCTTTATAGACAGAGTGAATTAGGGAGAATCTCCCGTGCTTTAGAGGCGTACACTCGAATCAAAATAACGAAACAGTTCACAAAAACCAAGTATGGAAATAATTTGTTTTCGAGCTATGGGCAGCAATTTTGCCTCAATTTCGTCTCTGATAAATGAGGTCTTAAAACAATGTCTACTGCCGTGAAGGTGGACTTTGATCAGCTATTGTAACGTTCACTGTAAATTAATTAAATGGTACATTAACTCTTTGAAGATTATTAAAAATTATGCTTAATCAGGCAGCCTTGTAACTGAAGGGTTAGCATACATGACTTGGAAGCTCAAGGTCGCTGGTTCGTATTTGCTATGCTAGGAGCTCACCTTTTATTTTTTATATTTATAGAATAAATGAGTAGAAATTATTTTATTTCTTATTATTGAACCTTTCTACGTAATAATCACCAATATTTTAAAGCGGACTCACATGTGCGTCCATAGCACATAGGCATAAAATTGCAATGCACTGTGTATTGAAAATACTCCCACATGTGCATCTTTAGCAGTGAATGTGTTAAACAGAGACATACCGAGTACTGATGTTTTTAGTCAGGTTAGTAGCGGTTTGCTCAAGTGCCAGCATTCGCACAGGTATCTGTACACAGTAAAGACTTTCTTGAATGTCACGTATGTAATAAAAACAATCAGCCTCAACAACGGAGCAGCTGTTTACTGCATAAAATTTAGGTGATAAATTATATAATTTAAACTGGTAATTAAATTTACGTGAAAACTGCACACTTATTGTCTATGTACTACATATCAATCCAAAGGTTTTACAGTAAAATAATAAAGATTATGAAAATTTCAAAGAAAATTTAGGCCTATAACATAAAAAAAATAAAAAGTTCTATTTCTTCATTTAAAATACACAGCGTCTAGGCTATTCAATTCTCGGTGCCAATTGATACTTTGAAATAAACTGTACCTATAATTTTTAGGTTAGGTTTTCGTTTAGGAGTAGGCCCAAGTCATGCTGGTTCTTTTTAACCTCTATTATGACTCATGTTAAATCCTAAACTTGACAATTTGACTTAGACACCTAATATTATTTGCCATCATTGAAGCTATGGCTTTGTTAAGCACAAAGTATGTTTGGAGGAGAGAAGGATATTGGATATTTCTCCTAGTTAGAACAAATTATCAGCTGGTCATACCATGTAAACACTACTGTTTCCTCGCTATATTTTCCTACATAAAGATCGGTTGACAGTTGGATAATGATGCTAATACTAATAGATTAGTGCTCCCTTGTTGTGTGCATTGTCTTTAGTTCATCTTATAATTTTTTATCAAGTTTTTATTTTTTATACTATCTATCGTATATTTTTATCAATATAAACAATTACGTAACGACGATGTAATGCACATCGTACCAGATCTACGTTTGTGTCAACTAATTTCAATAATTTAATTAGAGGAGTACGCCTGTTAAATACGACAGATTCTTCCTTTCAAACAGTGGAAAACAATATTTAGCATTTGATTGTCTGGTGTACAAATTCCATTTAAATAGCTCGAATAAATAGATCCAATATAACATCGAAAACACTTTACAAAAATAAATACACACAATATAACTAATAAAATCAAACGATATCTATGATTATAACATGTAAATCATTCTTAAATAGATATTAGGCGTTCATGAAATTAGTAACTTTCATCTCTTTTATGATATGTTTATAATTTTAAAATTACAGCGCTTGCTTTTTATATAAATTATTTGTAAATAATCAACAAGAAAAAGAATAAATTGATCGATTGAAAAACTCCAAATAACTCGGGTAAAATTACCTTTTAATTAGTCTATTTTTAAAGTCTAGTTACTATCTGATTCTTCAAAGATAACTATTAAAAACAATTTTTCTAACTGATGTATTTTATTGTTTATAAAATGACCCACTAAAACATTGTTTTTATAATGTACATGTTCTCCTCAAACTTAAATTTTAAAAATGGCTTGAAACAAAATTATAAACGCCTTTCTTTGTAAAGAAATATTAAAAATTAGAAAATATTGTCCTTAATCATAGAACGTTATAATTTGAAATGAAATCTTTGAGAAAGTTCTAAGAATGTTTTACGTAACTTTATCCAGAATTAACTGATTGAAAACTTTTGTTTCATATGTCAAATTAGTTGAAAATTAGGCCTTCCCAAGTCTAAACAGTTCTTTTTTAAACAAAACAAAAATATAGAGATTAAAAGCAAAGAAAACCACTAGAGCAGTGCTTTATTTACAGAGAGACGTCTTCAACATTGATTGTACATTTAATAAAACCATGTTTTAAGAAAGTCACTTTACTTATTTCTGAACTAAATGATCAAATTATTCAATATTCCCACAACAAACTCTACGCCTACTGCTTTATACTGCTGTTTTTGTATTGACTGTACAGCAGTAAACTTAACAATCAGGTGATAAATTCATTGTTGCCAATCAGCTGATAAATTAATTGTTGCTAATCAGCTGGCATAACTTGCACACAATCTTGTTAGTCACATGACTTACAATATGCTTTCTTTCAAAACCGTCTCGCTAAACAAACTTAAATTTACATCCTCTTAAAGAAAATTCTACTTCAGTCCTACATTTAAAATACTTTTAAACTCATTTAAGCTGAAATTTATAAATCTAACAAATTACTTTGGTACATGTAACTAAAATTATATACGTACTATACAACTAAAATAATGTGTAAATACAACAGAGATAATAAAATAAATCTAGTATGATTCTTAACTCGTCCGGCTTTTCCAATCGATATAGTTTTGAGGTTACGTTTTAGTCCAGTTTCCAATTGTTGGCCTCTCGATGCGAGTTGGTCACTAAAGGAAGGCCTTTAGCTACAATCAGCTGTTCGGTTGGAAAGTCCAACACCACGGTGACGTGAAACGCCATGTTGGCTGATGCTATTACGTATTCGCATAATGCAAACCAACTGAAGGCTGTAA
>JAGFPH010004425.1:36576-55532 GCA_018207615.1 Philaenus spumarius | reverse complement strand
TAAAGGATGGCAGAAAAGTATAGTTTGTTATGTGAAGAAGCTTAGAATGTCTTGTGGCAGGGAAGCTTAGTCTGATTTAACAAATCTTGGTTCCCAAATCGTTTCCCCTACCGGTACCACTGAACAGCGAGAAGAAAACTTTCTCCACATCATATAACAAACAACCTATAACGGCTTAACATGTCAGTAACTGGTTTAGACTAAAAGATGATTGAACTCTTGTCTTAAACCTTTTAACACCTATAGGGTGGTACAAAAATTTAGTGGGATAAACAGTGTTTTGAAAATTTTAAAAACATGAATTTTCTCAACTTTTTAAATGTAAAGCTATTATTACTGTTCTACATTCTAGGTCAATATAACATGCTTAAAATGAATTTGAATGTTTAAATTGATTTTTAAACTTTCCGGGATTTTTTGAGTTTAGATTTTTATATTAAGGTTTAATTATGTCAATCAACTTCAAATAGTAATTCTCTGTATGATTTATTACTTTAAAATTTTCTAGGACTACATATTGGTTTTATTAATTTAAATTTGACCTCAACATTTAAAAAAAATTTGTTTTTGTAATCTCATTTTAAAAGATAATTTTTATCATAAACATTCTAAAGCATTACTCTATGGCATTATTTTTGCCTTCACTAACGACATATTTACAAGAACTCTTCGTAATAAATGTATAAAAATGTTTATGGCCACCCCCACAACAACCTTTGTGGATTAGAAGCCTCTTAACCCAGTAAAAATGTTTTAGAATTTTGTCTGTAAGGAAATTATATATCTTAAAAATAACAAAACAAATAAATAAGTATAATAAAAGAAACGTGTTGGACAAAAAAAATAAAAACAAAATTATTTGAAAACGTTTTTAATGATAATTATAATAATTGGAACAGAACTGTAGTGCAGAACAGTTCAACTTTTAATAAGTAACTAAACCATTTTTTTAAATCTGATTGTTCTACACAGAAACTATTTGTTAAAAGTGAAGGTTTTTGTGATATCTTATGAATATGTAGACAACACTAGACTTAAATCCTTGCTAGCAGGTTAATTATAAATGACACGCCGATATTTAATTCTTATGTTTTTACTCCACAAACTGCAAAAACATAGGGGGTCTCCTCCTTGCCCATACTGATGGTCGCCCATGGAAGTTAATCTATCTGCTGTTGTTTTTTTATGGCTTGGGTGATGTTCTTTGAATCTTATTTTAAAAGAGTTTGGTTTGGCCTATATACACAGTTGAGTCCCACTACTCCGAACCCCGCTAATCCGAAAATCCGCCTATTCCGAACAAAGTTAAAAAAAATACTGATTTTTTTAACATAAAAACAGGAGATATTAAAAAGACGTTCGTGAAAAAACGTACATTTATTGTTATTCAAATAAATTAAATAGAGACATACATAGAGGCTAAGCTCGATGAAAACGCCTGAAACAAAATTGGAATGAAAGCTGGTTTTGTTTCCTTCACGTTTTCCATCCGTTTTGCGGGAAGGAAGCTACCGCAACAAGCGTCCGGTGAAACGGATACCAGGTCCGTCTGAAAGAAGGAAGGATTATATACTAGTAGTGTTGCTGCCACCTGCATTCATCCGTTTTTCTCCTCCATTTTCGTTATCTCGAAAGAATTTAATTTTTTTCTCGACCTTTTTTCAATACGATTTTCAGGTGGGCCCGATCCGAGCCTGGCGTTAGTGAGTGGAGAGGGCAAAGGCGCGATGACGTAGCCACGTCTAATCCCGCCACTGCAAGATGTGTATTGCCGCCAAGATGTATAGGCTAATGTTGATAGTTATAACCTACTACGTGATATTACGTTGATTTATTGTTATTGCGGCAGTTTTGTTTCATATAATTTTTGTGGCTTTGATCGTCAGTATGGTGTGTTGTGCTGTGCAGTGTTGCAGACGTTACTATAACAGAAAAATTAGCGAAGAAGGAATAATTTTTCACACTTTTCCCAAGAACAAAGAACTGAGAAAGAAGTGGGTGATTGCTTGTCGTCGCGCAGATAATTTCAAACCGGACTCTAGCCGCGTGTGCTCAAAACATTTCGATAACAATGACTATGAAAGAGATTTATTCAGTGAATTGATGAACTTAAATAAACGCAAGAAACTTAAAAGTGACGCTGAACCACACTTGAATTTGCCTGTGGAAAAAGAGGTTGTGCAGTGCGAGGAAAGAGAGGTAAAACAAAGTGCAAGACAGAAAGTCAGGTATGCTGCTCAGTTATTTTCACACCACACAGCATCTCTTTTGAAATTAAAATATCCTCACAAAAGCTACATTTACAATTTTTTTTATGCTGTTGACAAATTCTTTGATGTAATGAATTCAAGATTCCGTGTTGATAACAGAAAGAAGTGGCACAGTGCCTTTGGCTTAGACTACGACAGTCAAGTTAAAATTATTAACAATATGGAACATCAGATCAAGAGTATACGGATGGGGAATAAAAAAGGTTTAATGCCTTTTCAAAGAGGCTTTCTTGTTAGTATACAATCGTTAAAAGGTTTGTTTAGTGATATTCAAAAGAAAAATGTGAAATACATTTTAACATGTCGTCTGAATCAAGATGTACTTGAAGGATTCTTTTCTAGAATTCGAGCTGCCGGTTTTGGTTATGGGACTCCAACGCCTACCGAATTTAAAAATAGATTTAGAAGAATTTTGTTAGGATCTCAACTACCCCTGCCTAGTACATCGAATGTAAACGAGACCGCACACAAACCAGTGAAAAATCCTTCTAACCAGTGAAGTTTTTAAAGGTATAAAACCAAATGTTACACACTCTGAGAGTACTACTGTTGAGTATGAATGTGATGAGGGGGAATTTAACTCAATTGAAGCTCCCGAAAATTTGAATTATCGACGCATACAAGCGTTGAGGTATATTGCGGGATATTTAGCCTTTAAAAACAAAGAAGACAAACTGTATTCTGAAGAGGATGTTGTGGACAAGGGATGGATTGAGACATTAAGTAGAGGAGGATTGGCTACTCCGAGGAGGACTACTTGGTTAAAAGATGCTTCTAGAGAAGCGTGGTATACACTATACAGTATATATACAGTAATGCTAAGCAGCCGCAACGAGTAGGCCGAGTAGGCGCGTCGACGTCACAGCAGCTATGGCTGGGCGGGGGTGGGCACTAACAGCCAGGATCGGGCCCACCTGGTATTCTATACATCTTGGGACTAACGGACAGACTGCGGGATGACAAAATGGACAGTTCGAACAATCTATCCCTTCCATTCCATTTTTAAAAGAAAACAGAATCGTAACGCAACAGAAGCAAAAAAAACTAATCGTGTAAACCTACACTAAGACGAGGTCAGGCGCATTTGCCGCGTCTACATATATGATTTCAGTTTGAGGGTTCACATCCTCCTCGCTTTTCTCCGACCCGATCAACGCTATATAGAAATGTCTCTAGCAGATGTCCCAGCACCTTATTTACACCCTTAAAAAGTCAATACGTTGACATTATTCTTGAAATCCGCCTATTCCGAATTCCCGCTAAACCGAACTGTGTTCGGTCCCAATTATTTCGGAATAGCTGGACTCTAATGTACTTTAATGCAATCATTACAGAACAGCTTTTATATTCGACTAGTATGATTTTTTTTTTATGTGCAAGAAATTACATTATTTGAGAAACGAAAATGGTCAAATCGCTGTTCCCATCCAGTCCCCTATCTGCTGCAGGATAGGATTAACCTAAATATGTGGCCACAGGGTCGCCGGAATACTACCCCCCGGAAAACTACCCCCCCAAGCAGGTTCCTACGTCATTTTGACGACAGAGCGACAGAGATCGGGGGGGGGGGCAGTTTTCCAGTCACGCACACTCAAGTTTCGATATAATTAGAATAAAAAAAAAACTAGAGGACTAACCTAAACTGTTTAGTCACAGTATGTTGCCGATAACAGTATAATTGTAGGAACCTGCTTGGGGGGGTAGTTTTCCCGGGGGTAGTATTCCGGCGACCCGCATTTGCTAGGGGGGGTAGTATTCCAGTCGCGGACACGGCTCCCATATTGGTTAGTTGGCAGATTTCGTGACGTCACGTTTCACCTGGGGGGGTAGTTTTCCGGGGGGTTGTATTCCGCATCCCCGTGGCCACAAACATTTATTACAAAGGGTTAACTCGGATTTTGAAAATGTAGGGTAATGTGTTAGTGCTTAGCCGACAGTGTTCAGCGTTGCAGCTCTGTCTTCATAAACGGACTGATAACAACCATACAAGGTAACCTTAGTTGTTTCTAATATTACTCCCAAGCCGAACCTTTAGACAGTTGTTTATGAAATCTAAAGTCAAGTATCTTAATTAACGTTTGTTTACATACTTATTAAATATTAACATACTCACGATAATTCTCTCTATTGGATATATACGTGACACCGCATAAAGATGCGATTTCTGTAATGTTGAGCCAATAGCACACGCTGAGTAGTTTGGCACCGTATCGGCAGTTAACTGCGACTGGATCGAGAAGACTAGCGTAGTACGAGTGATAGATTGAAGCGATGAGCACTCTGGGTCCGATGTGAAATGCGACACAAATGCGCCAGAGGTATCGTTGCGGACTTACTCCTGTTATTGCACTTATTGACGGGATTATGTTGTAAACCTGAATAAGAAGAAAATATTACATAAATAATAATTATTGTTTTATGTAAGTTGAAGGTGGTTCAGAAATAAGGTGGCAAACTTTTAGAGGAGGTTTATTTTATCGGAATAAAGAATGTTCGTTTAAACACACAGACGGATTTCTGCTGCCCAGGGCTGCACGAATGAAACTAAATATATAGTTTTTTTTTCATTTGAAAGAAAACCAGACAAACAATACGTATAGTTTAATCACGTGTCGGTTAGCAATATAAGTACTGTTCGCTTTTGTCTTGCAGGATTAAAATACAGAATAAGGATTCTCTGAAACTGAAATCACTCCACTCGGCTGCTGAATTTTTTATCACAATTTAATCGATATTATTTTGTGTTTCGTCTTTATAAACCAATTAAAGTTCACTTTTTGCTATATAGTATTTCAGCGTTATATTAAACTTTCTGGAAAAACTTTTGCCATGGTCCATCCGAGGAATTTATGCAGATGAGTAATAAGTCAATCAGCGCACTTTGAAGAAGGACAAATTTGAAATAGAGTGGAAGTGTGTTACCAATTTTACCCAGCTTTCCATTTAGTATAAGCAACACATTTTATAATTTGAGGTCAAATAAATCACATTAATAAACTTTGAACTTGACGAGCACGAAAGATTTGTTTAACCCTCCAAGTGGCATGGTTAAAGCTAAAATTGAAAAGCCTGTTTTTAGCGTTTTGCAAGCATATTTTTAAAAATTCGCCAAAAATAGTAAATGAACACCAATCCAAAAGTGTTTCATAGCTTTTTTGTAGAAGAAACTTCAAACAATTCAAATATGCCACTAAAAATTAGTTTCTTTTGAAATTGTAAAAGTTATTAGCTTAGAAAGCAAAAAATGTTTAGTAAACGGAAGGGAAAAAAACAACTTTATGCCTACATAAAAAATAGTAAAACATTTTTGTAATTTTTTTCGTAAGTGTAAAAAAGTTTCGTAATTTAGTTCTAAATAGAACTGTATAAAAACATTTATCAATTTCAAATTTGATATTTTGAAAAAAACTGTTTTTATGTCCCAAGTACACGACTGATAACAAACCTAGGCCTAGATTGTAACGTCATTTACTAATATATATGCTTTGCCCAAAAATGAAATATTATTATAACAAAGTGTAGAGGATAAATGAAAGAAAAGAACGGTATACTTGTCTTTCCTTAGTTCACAAAAGTGTTTGAGTTATCATTATTTGAATAACAAAATGACATCAATCTAATGAAAATTCGGCCGTCTATAACAGCGGTGAGAATGGGACACTTGAATAGCGTGGGAACCCACGCGCTAGACTTTCTCACTAGAACGTAATAACTATGTACATTTCAATTGTCGTCTAGACAGACAAAAAACCGGTTATTTCTGGATTAAATCCCACCGTTACAAAATTCAGACTTTGCTGTACAAAATGGTGTAAAGAAATCTGTCAAAACATTTGATATGGTAGGCGTAAAATCACTTGACAAATGGGCTGTTTCATTGGTTGAAAAACTGTCCAATCGCAAGGGTTTACAGTAATTCTTGGAAAAAATACTAGTTTTATAGTGACATCTGATTGGAAGACACCAACAGAAAGATAAAATCTTAACGAATCCAATGGTATCTTTATAATAGCAAAAGAAATATTTGTGTAGATATTCTTGAACGTTGAATAAGTGGGAAATAACAGTACACATGTATGCAGATTCGCGCACGGAAATAGCTGTAGACCGATGTGCATATTTTAAAACGATGATTACGTATGTAAATATAAGTTTTACGAAAAAGTTTTAAATACAAAAATTAAAGTTTAGTCCATTTCCTTTTCAATGGTGCCGGTGTTATTACGATTGGATGATTTTAAGTGAATTAATTAATCGAAAATGCAAATGTATGTAAATTCTCGCTAATTGTTGAAATGGCTGCATCTTGCGCCTGAGAGAACGTCACTTTGGGCAGTCTGCCACTGGGAGGGTTAAGAACATCAACACTTATTCACACACATATAAGTTTAATAGTCAGACGCAATTCAACGACACAGTCGTCATCCTCATTAATATATGAACGTCAACCAACAAATTATAACTACCTTAACCAAGGATTAACATATTTATACCCCTCTACAAGAATTGGCATGGTCTTAGTCTCTAATCAGTCAATCTGTATATACAAAAGGTTGTCTGCTGTTAATAGGGTCAACGTGGAGCAAAAACTACTTAAGATACAATTATGAAAATTTAAATGTATATTCTTACGGGGTCATAGACGCACATTAAGAAAGGATTTTTTACTTTCTCCACCCTATACTTAGTATATGGAGAAAGTGTTGTTTTCGTAAAAATGTTTGAATTTGAATTTTCAGTTGAATTATCTGTTTTGGTGCTCCCAGAACCCCAAAAAATTGTTTAGTGCAATTATCTGTGTTGGTGCTCCCTGAACCCAAAAATATTTTTAGTGGAATTTTTTGTTTTGGTGCTCCCTGAACCCAAAAAAGTGTTTTTAACGTGGTGTCTGTCTGTCAGTGTGTCAGTATGTATACACGACCAGAGGGGACATCTGTAACACTAACGTCCATGTCACAGAGAAAATATAAAATAAGAAATAATCAGCTGTTTCCTATAGTGACTAAAGACACAGAGGTTTGGTCTAAATAAATAAAATGACGCAATACATAAATAATATTAACCATTTATAATTTTTATATATACATTTCTAAATGACGCAAAATAATTACAGTAAAATCATTTTTTCTTATAAATAAATAAAAAATAAAAAGCAGACTATAAAAGTGGGTAAAATAAAAGCAGACTTAAAAGATATATTAATGTATGAACATGTAACGTGTAAGAACTGTGTAAAAGATCATTTAAATCATTGCGGTTGAAGTGAATTGTTAATGAAGACAAGCGGTAATATAATAATAAACATTTTGATTAGGCAAAGACAATCCGAAGGCAACTTATAAAGAAGAAATAAATACATGTATAACAAGACACAACATCGGTCTATACGTTGAGATACGGAAAGCCTAGCACAGAGTTGCGTACGTGACATTTCACATGTACAGTTCTGAGAGAAGCACGCTTAACAACGCAAGAGGAGAGGAGAAGAGAATAGGAGAAGTCAAGATGGCGTAGCCGGCTTTGTGCAAGCTACTTGCGGGTAGTGAAGAATTTGTAAGAAAAATGTAACAATTCTAAAAAGATCACGACGAAAGTTATATTAATGTTAAGTAGAGACGTCTAGGAGTTTGCAAAAGTGTAAGAAGTGAAATCTTCCGTATATTTCCTTTAAAAAATGGACTTGTTGAAAAGTTGCCATGTGGTTTGAGTAACGCGTTGGTAAAAAAGTAAGTGAAGTGACTTTGACGATTAGAATCAGTGAAATCCTAGGTAAAAAAGACAGTGCAACGAGTGAAATTGTAAGTAATAATGACCATAGGACATATTTTTAGTCTGCAAATATAAAATTTTTCATTTTATTAAAAACTAACTTCTTTTAATTTCTATTGCGTCATAGCTTAAGATATGGACGACGAAACTTTGTATAACTGTAAATAGTTCTTTGATTTGTTTATATATTTATATTATTATGTCGATGTTTTTTAATTGCTGTAAATATTCATTTTTAATCATGTTTGAGTAAATAATAGTTGTCTTGCTGCAATGCCTTGAATTTCTTTATATAGCCACGAATGTCCATTTAGCTAGTACTTTAATAGCCAGGTATTCACCCCTGAGAAAATAAAATTAATTAACAAATGTTTCTCAGTGATTAGTAATTACAAGTAAATATATGCAGACAGAGCATAAGTGAGGTTATATGTGGATTATCGCAAAGATTATGATTATTATTTTTTTATTATTAAGATTATGGGAGTTAAGTGAATGTGATTTTTAAGGTTTTAAAAGTAAGGTGAGTTGAAGTAAGGTGAAATATATGATATTGTTCTACGTTGAAGTTGGGAGAAAGATGTTATGGAGAGTTTAGGTGGGTGATGATTTATTATTGAAGTAAGGCAATAGGCCTAGGAGGTATATAAGTGATTTTAAGTAATACATGAGCGACGACTTTTGTTTTTAAGGTGAATAAGTGAAGGAGGTGATGGAGAGATATTGATAATTATTAGATAATCCACATATAGCATTTTTATTTTAATTAAAAATATATTTTTTTTGAATTTTTGAATTTTTTACCGAACCCCATTTTTTTAACACAGTATAATTTATCATTATTTTAATTTTTTGTAACCATAAGTTACAAAATGGCGTCCAACTAGGGGGCTATTAAACGAAGGCGGAATGGATGTCGTGGCGTTTTTGGAGATTTTTGAGGCGTTGTGGCAGACAACTCAATTTCAAATTGTTGAAATAAATTTTAAAATATGGCAAACAGGGTAGAGGAGTTAGGCCTAAATGATTCAGGTTTAGAATTGGATCAGTCCGTGAATGAGAGTGCACAGAATAGGGTAGAGGAGTTAGAAATGAAAGAGACAATTAAAGATAAGCCTAGTGAAAGTTTAAAGGAGGTTAGGTCAGATGACAAAAGTGTGGGAGATAAGTTTGATGTAATAATGCAGTTCTTGAATTCAAAGTTTGAAAGTTTTAACAATAATCTAAACAGCAAAGTTGAAAATTTAAGTGTTAAATTGGAAGAGAATAAAGTAGAAAATAAAGCAAACAATGATAGTTTAAAAACTGAAATAAAAAATTTAAGTGTAAAATCTGAAGCTAGTTATAACGATTTAAGTATGAAGTTGCAAAATTAAATGGAAATAATGCGTAAGGAGTGTAGAGATTTAAGAACGGAGAGTGACCTAAAATTTAGTGAACTTGTTAATAGCATGAATAGTAAAATAGGGGTAATTGATAACAAAGTAAATGAAACTGCCAGATCTTTTGAAAATAAGTTAGTATGCATTAATGAGAGCTTAACTGATAAAGTAAAGGTAGTGGAAGATAAATGTCTTGAAATTGATGGCAAGGTTGAAAATGGCCTAACTAAAATGAATGAAAAAATGGATAAGAAATTTGTTGTAGTAAATAAAGATATAGAACAGGTGAAACAGAAAACAAAAGATCTGGAAGAGGATTTTACTAGTAAAATAGATTCTAAATTTAAGAATGTTAGTAGTAATTTGGAAGAATTTAAAAATGATATTGAAACAAGGTTAGACAGCAATTCAGTAGTTATGATTGGTGATGCAAGAAATGAAACGGTAGTACCAGATTTTTACCATGAGAAAAGAGAACCGCATCCAAAAACATTTTTGAATGCTTTAGAAATGTTTAACAAATGTAGACAAGATAAGTGGGAGTTTAAAAAAGTATTGATTAGAAAATATTTTAAAGAGGAAGCAGAAATTTGGTTTGATGTTCACAATATAGAGTGGAAAGATTTTTCAGAGTTTAAAGTAGCTTTTTTGAATAGATTTTGGTCTCAGGACAAACAGGAGAATCTGAGAGTAAAAATAATGTTAGGTAAAGTTTATCAGGGACAGGTTAGGGATATACATAACTATGTAATCAGGTTATTTCATCAAACTCAATTCTTGGACCCACCAATGCCAATGGAAACATTCACGAGGCATATTGTTAAACAATTACCTAATGATTTAAGACTAGTGTTGTTGGCAGCAATGCCTGATAGTTTGAATAGGTTAGAAAAAATCATCATGGATTGGCAAGAGAGCCAAAAACATATTAATGAAAATAGAAATAGTAATCCAGAGGCTAACGCATTTCGTAAAGAAATTAATCAAAATAGGCCATCGTTCTTCCAAAATAGGCCATTCCAGCAACATAGGCAAACATATGATAATAATAGGTCAACATTTAATCAAAATAGGCCACCTTTTGAACAAAATAGGGCATTTAATCAAAATAGGCCACCATTTAATACAAACAATAGTGGAAATGTAGCAAATAGGGAACAGAATGGACAGTATAATAGGCCACCAGGTGATTCTAATAGATATATGGCAGGTAATGGTAACGGTCAAAATAGACAAACCTCACCTGGGCAAAATAAGGGAAACGAACATCGACAATAATACAATCGGCTGGTATTCATTTGTCGGAACAAGACAAGCCGACGGAATCTAGTGTTAGTAAAATTTTAACGACACACATACATAATAGTAACAATAATAATAACTTAAAGTTAGAATCAAATGACATGCTAATAAATGAAAATAATTTCACTGAAATTAAATCTAAACCTATTAAGGGTGACATAGTAGAAATAGAGATAGAAGTTTTTAATAAAAAATATTCTTGCATAGTAGACTCTGGTTCAGAAGTTACTGTAGTAAGTGAAAATATTTTCAAAGAATTAGTGGAATTAAGCCAAAATAAGATTATGGAGCTACCAGTGTCAAATTTGTTAATAACTGGAGTAACTGGCACTAGGAGTAAGAGAATTTCAAAACAAATATGCTTAGAGGTTAAGATAAACAATAAAACTTTATTAATGAATTTTTTAGTAATTAATGGGCTAAATTTAGATTTCATAATGGGGTGTGATTTTTTGGAAAGTTGTAGAGCTAGAATAGATTTTGAAAACAAATTGATACATTTTAAATACGAGAACGTTGAAGTAGATACAAAATTCATTAATAAAGAGGAAATGTATGTGTGTGGTTTAAAATTGTGTAAAAATAAAAATAATGTTGTTTTCAAAGAAACAGATATGTTCAATAATATAGAGTCACAAATGGAGGACACGGTTTATTCTTTTTATAATGAGGCAATGTATAGTAAGGACAATTTGGAAATATTAGAAAACGATCGGGAATTAGAGTGGGAACAAAATTTAAGGGAAGTAATTGATAGTAGTAACTTGGGGAATGAATTAGAACAAAGTAAGTTGGCCACTGTTTTGAATTATTATAGGGATATTTTTTCAGATAAAGCGGGAAAAATAAGGGATTTTAAGGCCAAATTAAACATTAAACCAAATGAACCATTTATAAATAGGTCATATGCAGTGCCTCATTCAAAAAGAGAAGCGGTGCACTGCGAAATTGAGAAAATGATAGCAAACGATATTTTAGAAAGTTCAAGCAGTCCTTATTCAAATCCCTTAGTATGCGTCATAAAAAAGGACGGCTCAGTTAGGTTGTCTCGACGCAAGACAAGTAAATAAATTAATAGTACCTGACAGGGAAGCACCTGAGAACATTGATGACTTGCTACAAAGATTTGAGGGGGTAAATTACATTAGTAGTATTGATTTGGTAAGTGGGTTTTGGCAAATAGAATTGGATGCAGAATCCAGAAAATATGTAGCGTTTACTTTTAATGGGCGAAATTTACAATTTAAAAGGTTACCGTTTGGTTTGAATATAAGTACCTCAGTGTTCAAGAAAGGGTTAAGCCATGTCATGGGACCAGAAGTCCAATCTTTTGCTATCATTTATGTCGATGACATCTGCATAGCGTCAAGAACGTTTCATGAACACATTGAACATTTGGCAAGACTTTTTGAGAGATTAAGACAGTTCAATGTTACAGTAAAGCTTAGTAAATCTAGTTTTTGTAAAAGGGAGATTAATTTTTTAGGTTATCACATTTCAAATTTGGGTATAAGGGCAGATGAAGAAAAAGTTAGAGTCATTCAGTCATTTCCAGAACCAAGGAACTTAAAACAGTTACAAAGTTTTTTGGGTCTGTGTAATTATTATAGAAAATTTAGACAAAACTATGCAGAGTTAACGGCACAATTTCGACATTTGTTAGGAAATAATGGTAAAACTAAAAAACAATGGATATGGAGAGAGAAAGATAGGGAGGTATTTAACAAGATTAAACAAGAGTTTTTAAAATGTGTTATGCTGAAACACCCGAACTTCAGTGAGACCTTTTACATGAGCACCGATGCTTCAGATATTGCTCTAGGAGTTGTATTGTATCAATTAGACCAGAATGGCGATAAGATGGTGATAGCATTTGCCAGCAGAAGCTTGCAAGACTTCGAGCTGAGATACACCATAACAGAAAAAGAACTGTTGAGCATTCTGTTTGGATGTAAGAAATTCAGAAATTACATCTTAGGAAATAAAACAATAGTAAGATCGGATCATAAGGCGCTCATGTTTCTAAAAAATTGTAAGTTGACTCATGGGAGATTGCTTAGATGGATGTTATACCTTCAAGAATACAATTTAGATATAGAATACTGCCCAGGTAAAGAGAATATAGCTGCAGATGTTTTATCAAGAACAAGTAATAAAGATATGGTTAGAAAAAATGAAGAGGGTGTGCTAAAGGTGTATAATGCTAAATTAGAAAAACAATGGAAATTTAATGATAAGAGAATTAAGAAAATGTTTGAAAAATTAGTAATTGAACAACAAAACGATGTTAAATATAAGCAGATAATAGAAATTTTAAATGACAGAGATCAAAATTATAGTAAGTTAAAGAAATATTTCATAATTTATAAGAATGTATTGTTTAGAAGATATAATGATTCAGATAGTTATAAGATATGTTTACCATTGGTTATGTTAGATAGTATAATAGATGACTGTCATGAAAGGTATGGTCACATTGGCAGCAGCAAGTGTTACCGTATCTTGAGAGAAACATTTAGTTTTCCGAAAATGGAAAAAATTATAAAAAACAAATTAAGGGGATGTGTACTTTGTCAAAAAAGCAAAATTAGTAATCAAAAGCAAGAGGGACTGATGAAAAATATAATACCGAGTAAACCATTAGATTTAATCGCGGTTGATTTGTTTGGAGAGTTGCCCGTTGGGAGGGGAGGCGTTAAATATATTTTTGTTGTGTTGGATGTTTTTTCTAAATTTGTTAAATTATATCCCATAAAGAGGGCAATCTCGAAAGTTTTGGCAGAAAAAATAACACAGTGTTACATGGTAGAAGTAGGGAAACCGAATGTCATTCTAAGTGATCATGGCAGTCAATTTCAGTCAAATGTTTGGTATGATATTCTAGGATGGGAAGGCATTCACATCAGACACACATCTGTATATCATCCACAAAGCAATCCCAGCGAAAGATGCATGAGGGAGTTAGGGAAAATGTTTCGAATATATGTAAATGGACAGCATAACAGATGGCCTGAATATGTGTCATTCATAGAGAGGTGTATAAATTATTCCATACATGACTCTACAAACTTTGCACCCTATGAGATTATGTATCAGAAGAAATGTCCAAGGATATATAGGAATTTGGTAGAAAGCCCAAATCAAAGTGAAATGAATAACGATGAAAGGTTAGCGTTAGTAAGGAAAAAACTTAGGTTGAAGGCTGATCAGCGTAAGAGATTACATGATAAAAATGTGAAACCCATAGTATATGAGGTTGGAGATTTAGTGTTAGTGAAAAATCACTATTTATCGTCGCAACTTAAGAAAGAAATAAAGAAGTTCTTTCTATTGTATAGAGGTCCATATAAAGTGAGAGCAAGAAAGATGGAAAATGCTTATGTTTTGGAGGAGATAGAGACAGGAGAGGAAGTAGGCACCTATAATGTGGTGGAATTGCGAAAATTCTATGTTTCAACGAACCTTGCTACGCCGTAGTACTTGTATTAGGTGTTAGTTAATAAATAATGAGAACATAGATAGATTAGCATGTTATATATGATTATATTATGAGAAATGATTATGTAAGACTTAATAGATAATTTAATCCAAGTTTATGTGTTGTAGCCAGGCATGGCCCAACGCGTCATCATTGCGGGTCATAGAGATAGCAATGTTGGGTCATGTCTGGTGATTTCAAGGTACGGCGTCCTTTAAAAAACGGCCAAGTAGCTGATGTTCACTCACCATGGTGAACATCAGTGATGTATGTTTGCTGGTGTCATAAACCTCCATAGTTGTAAGGATGGTGTTTGCTGACGCACACCATCACAAACTTGTTTATACGTATATATACGCCGTTGAATGTTTTATTTTTCTTCTTTCCATTTTGTCAGGTAGTTGCACTCTCATGGAATTATCCATATACGTTGTCTGAGAGGGGGTTATTGCCATTTTTAAAGGTCTTGTTCACAATTTGATATGTAGGTGATGTGTTAAACTGGTATGAATGTATGTAAATGTAAATGTAAATTTGAATATTGTAAAGAATTTGATTTGTAGTGTGAATGATTGATTAAAATGTGTTAACTAAGAGTGATTGAGTGTAGAGTTACCACAGGTTAAAGATGAAAATAAGTGAATTTTATTTGTTGCCAAAGTAATTGATAATGTGTAAAATTTGATTAATGAGTGAACTTTGATTTGCAATTGATGTATAATGTTAATTTGCAGGATATATTGAGCCTGAAGGCATGTTGAGAGATGAACAATAAGAACTCTGATACTTGAATGATTACAATGATGTACAATTTGATTGATAATTCTGATAATGAATAATGATATGTAAATTTGAATTTTTCAGTAATGTTGATTGTAATGCTTAATTGTGAAACTTAATTTTGATGTGTAATTAACTTTTTAATGTTGTTTAATTGTGATATCTGATTTCAATATTTGATTGTTTTGAGTTGATTTTTTGATTTTTTGAATTTTTTGAATTTATAATTTTTGAGTTTTTGGATTTTTGGATTTTTGTGGCAACTAATAATTAAGTATAGATAAACATTGATAAATGAAGTATTTTGAAATAAGAATAATGATTAGAATTTTAAGTATAATTTGTAATTTTGAAATTTTTTGAATAATGTAAAGACCAAATTTCTTTGAAATTTAAAAAAAAAAAAAAATTTTTTTCTCTGTTACATGGACTGTGGTGTTTTTGGTGTTCATGAAAGCAAATTCCTTGAATTTCTTTCATGAACAGGGGGTATCTGTAACACTAACGTCCATGTCACAGAGAAAATATAAAATAAGAAATAATCAGCTGTTTCCTATAGTGACTAAAGACACAGAGGTTTGGTCTAAATAAATAAAATGACGCAATACATAAATAATATTAACCATTTATAATTTTTATATATACATTTCTAAATGACGCAAAATAATTACAGTAAAATCATTTTTTCTTATAAATAAATAAAAAATAAAAAGCAGACTATAAAAGTGGGTAAAATAAAAGCAGACTTAAAAGATATATTAATGTATGAACATGTAACGTGTAAGAACTGTGTAAAAGATCATTTAAATCATTGCGGTTGAAGTGAATTGTTAATGAAGACAAGCGGTAATATAATAATAAACATTTTGATTAGGCAAAGACAATCCGAAGGCAACTTATAAAGAAGAAATAAATACATGTATAACAAGACACAACATCGGTCTATACGTTGAGATACGGAAAGCCTAGCACAGAGTTGCGTACGTGACATTTCACATGTACAGTTCTGAGAGAAGCACGCTTAACAACGCAAGAGGAGAGGAGAAGAGAATAGGAGAAGTCAAGATGGCGTAGCCGGCTTTGTGCAAGCTACTTGCGGGTAGTGAAGAATTTGTAAGAAAAATGTAACAATTCTAAAAAGATCACGACGAAAGTTATATTAATGTTAAGTAGAGACGTCTAGGAGTTTGCAAAAGTGTAAGAAGTGAAATCTTCCGTATATTTCCTTTAAAAAATGGACTTGTTGAAAAGTTGCCATGTGGTTTGAGTAACGCGTTGGTAAAAAAGTAAGTGAAGTGACTTTGACGATTAGAATCAGTGAAATCCTAGGTAAAAAGACAGTGCAACGAGTGAAATTGTAAGTAATAATGGCCATAGGACATATTTTTAGTCTGCAAATATAAAATTTTTCATTTTATTAAAAACTAACTTCTTTTAATTTCTATTGCGTCATAGCTTAAGATATGGACGACGAAACTTTGTATAACTGTAAATAGTTCTTTGATTTGTTTATATATTTATATTATTATGTCGATGTTTTTTAATTGCTGTAAATATTCATTTTTAATCATGTTTGAGTAAATAATAGTTGTCTTGCTGCAATGCCTTGAATTTCTTTATATAGCCACGAATGTCCATTTAGCTAGTACTTTAATAGCCAGGTATTCACCCCTGAGAAAATAAAATTAATTAACAAATGTTTCTCAGTGATTAGTAATTACAAGTAAATATATGCAGACAGAGCATAAGTGAGGTTATATGTGGATTATCGCAAAGATTATGATTATTATTTTTTTTATTATTAAGATTATGGGAGTTAAGTGAAGGTGATTTTTAAGGTTTTAAAAGTAAGGTGAGTTGAAGTAAGGTGAAATATATGATATTGTTCTACGTTGAAGTTGGGAGAAAGATGTTATGGAGAGTTTAGGTGGGTGATGATTTATTATTGAAGTAAGGCAATAGGCCTAGGAGGTATATAAGTGATTTTAAGTAATACATGAGCGACGACTTTTGTTTTTAAGGTGAATAAGTGAAGGAGGTGATGGAGAGATATTGATAATTATTAGATAATCCACATATAGCATTTTTATTTTAATTTAAAATATATTTTTTTTTAATTTTTGAATTTTTTACCGAACCCCATTTTTTTAACACAGTATAATTTATCATTATTTTAATTTTTTGTAACCATAAGTTACACACTATTGGTCCGATTTTCATGAAATTTGGTATGTAGGTACTAAACCCTAATATCTCCAGGCGTTTTTTTCATTTTTTGGAATTTTTAATTTTTAAGGGTAATTTACCCCTAAAAACCAATAAAAAACGACAAAAATGCACATTTCTCAAAAACGGCTCTAACGATTTTGATCAAATTTTCAGTATTTATAGTGCTTTAAGATGCCAAACAAAATGACACCACCCGCTTTTATCAAAACTTCGGCGTTTCATAATTATGGGGAAATGTTAAAAAATAAACAAGTTTATGTTGTCAATCTAGCATCACGGCAACGGCCGCACGGGGTAGCACAACGGTAGCGAGGACGGCCAATAATTCAAAGGTCGCGCGATCGAACCCGCCTGGGACAATAACTTTTTTATACGATTGACGTAGGTAGAATATTATTTTTTTGTTTTGTTCTAAAAAGTAGTAAATAAAATGATTAAAAACAATATTATTTTGACTACAGTAAGTTGGGAGAAAGTTTGTGTCAGTTAACTGATACCGTTTATTAAGTGTAAAAATTGTGAAAATTCCGATAAATGAGCTGTTTAGATCAAAGGCTTAGCAACACATGTTCGTACACATTCATTACAATAGCAACCAACTTGGCAAAATTAGAATCTGTTTATTATTCTTCACAAACAACAGCTTCTTTTATGTTGGATTAACAAACTAAAAGCAACACAAACAAAAATCAACAAAAAAATGCTTACTGTATTTTAAGTAAAACAGCTGATTTGAATCAAAAACCTAACTTAATTTTAGGTCGGGCCTACAACGAACCAAAACATGTTTATTTGGCCAATTTAGAATCCAGTAATTATTCTTCACAACTGACAGTTTTTTTAGATTATTTAAAAGCAAACAAAAGGCTTACCGTATTAGAAGTCAAACATTTGGTGTTATATTGTTTCCTTTAGTTGGTAATATCAAATTTTGTCTAAAACGTTGATTATTGATTATTTAAATACTAATGGTGCAATTACAATACATGCAGTAATTTGAATTATTGGGGATGATCTTGACTATTTCGATCTCTGTCTTACATTAGCTGTGTATAGGTCACCGCTCACTCGTAATGTATATAATATCCAATAATCTATATATATAAAAGCGAAATACCACTGACTCACTCATCACGATTTCTAAAAAACTACTGAACGGATTGGAACTAAATTTGGTATGTAGCTTCCTCTAGGGCCATAGGTGCTCACTAAGAAAGGGTTTGAAAAAATTCGAAACTTTAGGGGGGTTTGGGGGGATTAAAGTTATTAAATCATGATTTCTTCAAAACTACTGATCAAAATGGAATGAAATTTGGTATGTAGCTTCCTCTAGGGCCATAGGTGCTCACTGAGAAAGGGATTGAAAAAATTCGGAATTTTAGGGGAGATTTGCGGGGAATCAAAGTTACTAAAATAATAATTTCAGATCTTTTATTATTATGACAATAGTGCTTTTATTATTTAAGATCTGTATATATAAAAGCCAAATACCACTCACTGACTGAACACTTAAAAAGAATACAATTACGTTAAAAAGACTGAAAATGCCAACCACCACGGGCAACGCCGTACGGGTCAGCTAGTAATATATATTTTAATGTTCAAATGTATTCTCATCTTGATTAACTGTCATTTATAAACATATGCTAAGATTAACTCATAGCTGTTTTATCGTTATTTTATATGTGTAATTTATTCATTTAATATGTTAATACTGTTTATTTTGAACCTTGTTTTATTTATTCT
>JAGFPH010004425.1:24689-36566 GCA_018207615.1 Philaenus spumarius | reverse complement strand
ACGTAAAATGTAATCTCCGGCAGGTCCCATCAAAGTCGGTAGAGGGGGAGGGGGGTTCCACAGTAGCAACACTGCTAACTTTCCCACCCTCCTACGGAACATTTCACATGCTATGCAGTGTCAGTTGTTTAACTAAACCCATGGAAAGTGTTCGGACAATGCAAAAGCCTGGCGAGACATTTACGTAGTTGTGATCAGACAGTTGCCCCCCCCCCCCCTCCACAGGTCCAGTGTTGCTTGGAGCTTTGCATTGTGTATACGTGAGTCTACTTACTGTATGCGATTCTTTTTGTTACTGTCACATTATTAAAAGAAAAGTATAGTGTTTTCTTTTTAATAAACGTCATGAATAATGTTGCCAATAATAGTATTACTGTAAAGTTGTTAGTCCTTTCACTCAAGGTAACAAAAATATGATTTCCTGTTGGTACATCTTTATAACGTCATTTAGACATAGCGTCAACATTCGTTCGGTCCCTTCGTTGATGCTATAACCAAGTTCATCTATAGTAATTTCTGTTATTATTTTTATTATAGCTGTATTAAGTAGTTGTTATTTGTTTGTCCAGATTTTACCTCTTCTTAAGTAGTTCTAACCGCCTTGACATTTTGTTTTATGTTTTTTTATGTGCAACGTATGCTCTCTATACCGTAACAGGGGATGATAACCGAACCAGATTTTTGCCTATAAGAGAAGACATTTAAACTGATACAGATTATTTTATGTAATATTTAGCAGGAGTAGTTGTGGCTTCACTTGCAGTTGTGAATAAATTATTCAAAGAAATGAGTTTGCTAGCCTAAAAACGCATAGTGAGTTTTGTCTAAATCAATATTTTTCCCATTAAGGCTTACATAGGCCTACATAATTAGCCAGTAGTGCAAAAACCACAACTTCCGCCAGTTTGTTTGAGATGCATTTCACACCGATGAGTACACTTTACCTCAAATATTTTCTACAAACAATATTTTACTCCTCAGACGCATATAATCTAAAAGCAAATGTTTTTCTCTCCTATATATAAGTTAAGAGTGTGCCAAGTTGTAAGTCTTTTAGCTTCATAGCCCGTTTCTGGTTTCTAGAACGTTCTCAATTGTTCCGGAACAGGAAGTCCCTTCGATGGTCCAATCGTCTGGAACATTCTTGAAGCTTCTAGAACAGGCAGGAACATTCTGTCCAGTCTTGGCCACTTCAGCACTCGATTCCCAGCGGCTTCACCAACTTCCAGTAAGAAGTCAATTGATGCTATGCGCTGTTTTTACACCAACTCCTGCAGTTCGAAACGGAAACCTTCTTTTTGGATGGGGCTACCGTACCAAATAACCCCCATGGGGCTCCGGGGGTGGGTCGCAGTGTAATAGTGGTTGTTGTGGACAAATCACATTTATATGTATTATTATATAAATATTGATAAAATAAAAGAGATCCTAGGTTCGTTTTTTTCCCATTTAAGTTTCAAAAAATCAAAAAAATTAAAAGAAAATAACCATTAGTTGTATTTAAACGAAGCAACCTAAATAAATAAATGTCAACATTTTCCAATATCCACAGACAAAGCTTCAGCTTCTTTAGTAAAACGACAATTGATAGAAAAAACGTAAAATAACAAGAGTGGATTACTCGTGTTTTGGTGTACAGAACACAGAAAAACGTTTAAATGCTTCGCATCTTGGAAGAACCTATTCTACTTTGAGACTGCAAATCTATTAGAATACACCTTAGCTCTTGAATGACTTAATCTAATTACAGAAATTCGCAATACTTAATAAATAAAGAGATGCTTCTAAGGAAGAATGTTCAAGCTCTTTCAGAGAGGGAAGAATGGAATAGTTATTTTCGCATCCGACATGATCCTAATTATCATCTTCTGTGAAGTTTTAATGGGATAAAGAGGAGGGAATTAAGCACCGTTTCAGCAGCAAATAATTTTATTACTAAACGGGCTCGATGCTCTTGCGACAAAAAGAAATGCACTTTTATCGGATATTGTTTACATTTTAAATAATTTTGCATAGTTCTGTCTGAACAAGCAAACCCGAAAAATATTTTCATACCAACAAACCCACCCAATTTTAAATTTGGTAACTGAAGTATTTATTTATTTCTCTCGCCTTTGACAAAAATACATTTTGCATAGCAAGCGTCATTATTACAGGACTATTAAAACATTACATAGACAACAAACACAACATCAGCACCAGCCAAAACTAAAAACCACAAAACGCATCAATAAACAAAACAACTAATGATATTCACATTCAAATGTGATAGCAACAACATCTAAAATACAACAAACATACATTTTTCTTCTTTTTGCAACTTCATGCTTCTTAAAACTAATTTTAATATATATTAAATTTCAACACTATCAATACTTTTTACATTTAATATAATTTTGCACTTCCAAAAATTACTTTCCCAATATAGTGCCCTGAAACATATAAAAAAGAAAAGCACCTCCATCATTCGGTAGATGGCAGTCCCATGAATTCTTCTATAGAATAAAAGATGCCCTGCTTCAAGTATCTCAACACTTCCCTCTCAAATGAATTTTCATCTGTCATTGCCTTAAGCCTATGTGGAAGACAGTTGTGTAGAATTGCCCCAGAAACTGCTGGTGACTTTGAAGTTTGAGAAAGCCTGTGTTTAGGAATGGTTAAATTGTATGTTTCTCTTGTATTGTATAGAATGCATGAAGACAAAACTGGCTCAAGGCTTTCATTATAAGAATTGAGTGTTATTTCATTCTTTTAATACATTATTTGTACATTAGTATTTTGTACAGTGATGTTAATTTTTAAAGTTCTGTTAACAGAAAAAAACTGAATGTCAGTCTAAAGCGGTTAAATTTTCCGATTTATAATATGATTCGGTATCGACTGATGTTCACAAATTTTTGAATTTTTCTGCAGCACGTTCCCTATGTTCTAAGACACGCACATCTACTGGCCTTTACGTTTTACCAAAATGACTGTGACCGCGCTGGGAAGGAATTTTATGAACAACATCCTCTTTAATACATTTTTTCTTGGTTTTGAGTTCCGCAATCTGTGGCCCGATTTGAAAGCTGTCCTGATCTTAAATTTCGAGTTATCCATGGACTAGTATCCCTAACCCTAGCTTCGTGTTTTTTTAATTACTATTTTTATAATTCTCTCAAAATGTCCAGTACAGTGGAGTTCATTACAAACTCTACCTTCTTAAGTTTCCAAAACTGATCGATGGGAACCCTCCAAGAATTATAATGTAAGTACCTTCCAGTATTCGTGGGTTTTCTACAGGTTGTCACAAAAAACTTTAGTGAGCTATACAGGATCTCATGATTATATACAATGAAATGAATGAAAAAGTTCAGTGACTTTTTAGCGAATTTCCGTAGGAAAAATGTGCTACTGCAGTGACACTTATGGTAAGACCTAAGGTCGGGAGTAGTAAATGAGCACTGATCATGGTCCCCAGAACACGTTTTGGGATGTCATTAAATTTTGTACATATGTGTTCGCACTCTAACGGCCGCATTTTAAGTCCGATTTGGTACACTCGCTGGTGGTCTTCGTCGTTCGGATGAGTATGTTAGCCAAAAAAATCCAAAAACCGGTATGTTTTTTGACCGGAAGTAACAATTTTTTGAGATTTTTCGTACGAGAATAAAACTTTTTTAGAGTGTTATCTAAAAAAATAAATGTAGAATATTTTTCTGCATGTTTTGCTTTTTTACACGACCTTATAGCTCGCTTGGTTCCCCCAAAATCGATCACAACGTAAAATTCCATAAAAATACCAGGTTCAAATTATTGTAGGGGCATCTTATGGTCCGAGGCACAATGCCCGAGCTTTTACTCTGCGAGCAAAGCGAAACAGTCCATAAGCCGAGGATGCAAGGCCGAAGGGCAAAAACTCACAAAGCGATTTTTTCTGCTGTGAGTGGAACGAAGGAGTGCGTGAGTCGAAGCTGGAGGATTAGGTGCAAACAAAATTTCATACACACAGGCAGCTATTCAGCGCCTTCATGAGTAGATCAATTTCCCAAATAGTTGGTTGAAACCCTGAAACATGTAGGATTAGACTTAATTTTGGAAATTCGTTCAATTCACGTAGGTGGTTCAGCTGCGTGGTCGAATTATTTTCAAATTAGTTTAGTTGCAATCCGCCAATTTTGTTTTTTTTACAAAAACTCACTGTAACTCCAGAAATAGATAAGATGTTAAATTCAAATTTGGTACAAGCGCTTTGTTTATTACAACTTACAAGTGTATTTAACACCAAGAATATGTTTTTATAATTTTAAAAAAGGAGGCTATTACAAATTTTAAACGTGGAATAACGTTATTTTTTAATCAAAAAAATCACAGTTATGCAACACGTAGGATTATTTCCAAGTCTAAACTTAATAATCAATATCTTCCAAATGGTAAGGATTTATTTATGTTGAGGTCAAATGGTGAGGTCTTTTAAGTTATGTTTTAAAATTTGCAGAAAATTTTATAAATATCCTTAGAGCAATATTAGTAAATTAAATTTAAAATTTGCTTTCTCTTTCGTCCGTGAAATATTATTGTATCCATAATTTACATTTTTAATGTTCTCAGATACCAGTATAATTTGGTATTTTAATAATGGTTGATGATACAACAATAACAAAAAATAATTTCACCATTACAACAGTGTTTACATCCAATACTTGTTATCAACTTAAAAATTTGCCATTTCTACTGGAATATTTAGCCGCATCAGTGATTCTTGCACAACTTCAGACTTCCTATTTGACGGAAACCAAGAGAAAGTCAAGTTGTGCCAGTAAGCTATATATAGAAGGAGGCTATGTTTAGGTAGGTGGTGGAATGCTGTATGTAGGGCCAGATGGCCAAGTATAATCCCAAAGTAAGCAATGCATGATAACAGTCATTAGACTAAACTGTCTCAATTAATTATATTGAAACAATATTTAAACACTGTTACCACAAGTTCAACCAAAACTCGTTAGAGGACTTATGGTAGGGGTCTCATTGTTTACTAATTTTTTAAATTCACTATAGAGCTCATTGAACAATTAGACGTTCCCATCAATAATCATTGAATTGGGGAAATTTCACTTCTAATTTCTAAAACCTTGGCCGTGTTGAATTTTTTAAATAAAATTGTGATTTTTGTTGAAAAAGACAAAAAAATAATTCTGACTATTTTGTCAATAATATCAATATTATGACCACAATAATCTGTTTGCATTCGTTTCGCCATGAGTCGCCGTGGAGGTTGGTGGGCGAGTAGGTGCGGCCTTCCCTGGATGGGAAAATATTTAAAACAAAATTATACAAATACTTAGTTTTGTTTCAAATTAAATCATCGCCTATCTTTATTTGTTAATTATTCTAACGTCTAATAGTTCAACTGTTTACTTCTAAGGGATTTCATAGGTTTACCAAATATTTATCATTAATTCCATCAAGTTTCCTCTTTGCCCTTTCCCACTCTTTTCTTCTTAGCGTCAAGGTACGAATTAAAAATTTGCACCAATTAATTATGGTGCGAATTCCAATTAATTATGTGAAAAACAAGTTAAATTTTTTTTATTAACGCAATTGGTCGAATTTCGACCACTGGTATTCTAAATTCCGAAATCCAACAGTACAGGTCACTCAGAAAAATATGCTTAATACGTTAATTGTTTCCACTGATGTACCTTTGGTTAATGTTAAAAAAGATCAACATATATGCTGCCACCGATAAAAAAATGTTTTTTTTTATTTATTTATTTGAACCAGTAAGAATATTACATACGTATTTTTATTATACAGTAGTAATTCCTACAGAGGTATGAAAATACCTGTGCGTAGGAAACTGGCATATTACATGCTAATTAAACTATAAACTAAGAATATAAAATATATCAAGCATGCAAAATGTAGGAGACAACAATATAAATATGTTTGCTAACAAAAATAGAAATCTTCAATCAGATTCCAATAAAAACCAAACAATAACAATAATCAAACAATTAATAAATATAATAATAATTAAATTTAATACTAAAATTATATATTTTCTCGTATCCATTTTTTTAACTTATTCTTAACAAGTTTATTGCTTCTATACGTTGCTAATGTTTTACATTCATTAGGTAATCTATTGAACAATTTAACAGCAACAATATAACTATTCTTATTGCCAATTGTTTTACAAATTTTTGGTAAGACAATACTCTTATTTTTAGTTCTACTTGCTGAAATTTCATATTTACATTTAAGTTCATTATAGTGATATACCATTGATTCCAAACAAAATAATTGTTCCAAGTTTAAAGGACAATTGTTTATTTCAAAAACATTCCTCTTTATTATTTTTAAAATTTTATTCTGTAGTTGTTGTAAGATATTTAAATTATTAGAGTATGCTCCACCCCAAGCAACTATCCCATAACTTATAACACTCTGAAAAAGAGCATAGTAAATCACCATAAGAGTATTGACCTCCACAAACATAGATAATTTATAAAAAACATAAGTAAGATATTTGGTTTTATTTATTATACATTCAATATGCTTATTCCATTTCATATTATAGTCAATTATTACTCCCAAGTATCTACAACTTTCAACTCTATTTAACATTTTATTTCTAATTGTTATTTCCATATCCACAGGAACACTGTCGCAGTAGTTACCAAAAGTGATGTTTAATGTTAATGTTTTTATCGCTAACATTAAATTTCTTCTAATTGTTTTGGTTTAGATCTTTAATGGTTTAGCCAGTGTTACACAATAATAAAAGACACCCAAACATTGAGGTTTTTATAAAACATGTTTTCCTTTTTCAAACACTATCATAATAAACAATCAAAACTTTTCCTTTTTATAACTAGAAAAGACCATTGCATGCTTCGCGTGCCTCCCCCTTTCCAACTTCCGACACAGAGGGGTGTTAAACTTTAACAGAGGGGTGTATCTATCTGTGGTTCCCAAACAGATGAACCGATTTTGATTTAGTTTTTTTTTTTTTTTTTTTTTGTTTCAAAGGTGACTTGATCGAGAGTGTTCTTAGCTATGATTACAGAATATCTGTTCAGCGTTTAAGATCATCAGCTGTTTTCTAGTTGATGATGTCGCGGTTTTTTAAAAGTTTTTTATGTAAGTTTCTTCCACGAACATGTTTTATAATTTCTTTTTAATGTAAGTAGGATCAGTCATTTTTTAATATCAGTCAGCTGATTGAAATGAAAAAATATTTCAAATCGACAAACAGCATTTTTTGGAAACAATTTATAGGCCAAATTATAGGCCGTTTGGTTAAACTGTTTGTAGATTTCAGTATTGTGTCCCACCATCTTGTGTCAGTGTCATTGTTATATAATACATAAGCAGTACACAGTTTTGATATAATTTTACCTCACTGTTAAAATTATATATGTGAACTAGGGATATTACCTCATACAGCCATGAATGAGATCAAAATGCTTTCATTTAATTGTTTGAAGAGTTTTGTATGGAAAAAATCATCTGTTTATGAAAAATATAAAGCCATAACCTACAAAAAAACATATGTATTTTCGTTTCCTTAACAACCAACTGCATGAAATAACAGATAAAACAGCTGATTCGGATAACCATTTTAGCTACACAATTTAAGGTAAGGCCTAGTTTATCTACCTTGGCTTAGTGGCAACATACACACATGAGTTTTTGTGTGCACATTTATTTCACAGTACCTTTCGAATGATATAAGCAGTTTCATTCCTCTCCTTTTATAAAAAAAACACTAAAAAAAGTACTTCAATTTTCGATGTTCACGTATTAATATAATGATACATGTTCAAATACGAAGAAAACATAACGTCATTCAAAACAAATTACCAGAGAGGATTTCAATTATATTTTTGTTTATCATTTACGTTGCATTTTCACAAATTAATTATTTTCTGTGTACTGTTAGAAAAGAGTCCTTATTTTTAAGCAGAGTGAAGACAGTTATGGATAGCAATAAAAACATAAGGATAATCCTTGATAACACTTCTACCATTATTTTATAGAAATAAAATGTTTGGTAGTATTCAGTAAGAAAAAAGAGTTAGTCAATCTGGAGAAAAGTATCACTAAAATCCAAGTAGAGTTGTTTATAATCTTATTTACCTGGGCGTTTTAATATTAATGTCAGCTGTCAAAATTAATATTTCAAAGACCCATGACGTGACATTTATAGACTAATGTAATTTTGTAGGGCTTCATTTAATGAAACATCAATAACTTGTAGAAGTGCAACGGCCTGGTATTGTTTACCTTATTGCAAGTAGCGTTGGTTTGAAATAATTGAATAGGGTTCCTCAATTTAAAAAGAAAATCTAAGTCTTTATAAGAACTCATATTGGGCTTCTGTCTGTCTGGCACAGAAGGTGCTGCGGAACTGGTAATAGTAAAATTTGACAGTTATAGAGCACGCTGTCCCCCTTATATTCCAATAATCAGAATTAAAACAATATTTTACTAAGAATCTTGGGAGGTTAAATTTTGCTACATCAAAAAGTAAAAACTAAAGTGTGGTAATGTGGGATATTCTTTGAAAACTTTTTGTAAAATTTTGTGATACGTATTTTTAAGGATATTCGAGAACATAATGCTCAAAAAGCCATTCCCCCAGCTTTTTTCCAGAAGTACTGTAGCTAAATTTTTTTTTTAAACCAGTGGTACAGGAGGATACTATATAGGCCTATCTTTATAGGAAAACTACATTGTGTTTCAAAATGAATATCGGGGTTTTAAGGCTGTGCAGTATTTGTTACATTTAACTTACAAATATAAATAATTCGGCCACGCAGCTGAACCTCTGACATGAGTTGAGCAAATTTCCAAAATTAAGTTTACAGGCCTATATTTTAGGGTTTCAACCAACAATTTGGGAAATAGGTTTATTCACGACGGTGCGGTATTGCTGCAAAATGGTTCGCACGCCATTCCGTATATTGGGATTATCTCCATTACACAATGCATTGCGTGCTTCGCACGCCAAACCCCGTATTGGCAGTATCTTCAATACACAATGCATTGCATGCTTTGAACGCCAACCCTACGCTAAAATCCACCACATGGCTTTGAACCGGGTACTTTGATGGTATATTACGTTTTGATCGATTTTGGGGGAACCAAGCGAGCTATAAGGTCGTATAAAAAAACAAAATGTGCAGAATAACATCCTACATTTATATTTGTAGAAGAAATTCTAAAAAAAATTCATTCTCTTAGGAAAAATCTCAAAAAAAATTTACTTCCGGTTGTTGGATTTTTTTGGCTAACGAACTCGTCCGAGCGACGTAGACAACCAACATGTGTACCAAATCAGACTTAAAATGCGGCCGCTAGAGTGCGAACACATAATTATATATATGATTTTAACGACACCCAAAAACATGTTCTGGGGACCATGATCGGTGCTCATTTGCTACTCCCGACCTTGGGTCTTACTATAAGGGCCACTGCAATAGCTCATTTTTCCTATGGAAATTCGCTAATAATACATAAAACGAAAGAGCAACTCCAACAGGTTTTGTTTGTACACCTTGTACCGGACAACCTGTGCGCATGTGCATGCATTGTTTCCTCTATCTTCTATTAAAAAGCACTAGCAGCAAAGATGGTGACTAGTGAACAGAAAGCTTTTTGTGTTTTACAGTTTGCAAGGACTGAATCTGCAGTTACAGTGCAACATGCGTTCCGTATTAAGTTAAAATGTAATCCTCACGTGATAATAACATCCGCAGAGTGACTGAAGAACATGTTGAACGAATGAGAGATCCTTTCACGTGTAGCCCCGAGAAATCAGATCAGAAAGCTAGTCGTGAATTAGCAATCCCAGTGACGTCTGTGTGGAGAGTGTTAAGGAGATGCTTAAAACTATGTCCTTATTGTTTGCAGTTGTTACAAGTTCTAAAGCCTACAGACTACGGTTTACGTGCTAACTTTGCAAACGATATGTTGCTGCAACACGATGAAGATTTTCTGGATCGTGTCGTCTTCAGTGACGAATCGACATTTCACCTGTCGTCATGTGAACACTCATAACGTGCGCATCCGGGTATTAGCAAATCCCTACGAGATGGTACAGTTGCAACGGTAATACCTTAAATTTCATGTTTTTTGTGCCATATTATGGTGGAAAGTTTATGGGCCTTTTTTTTTGCTGAAGCAAATGTAACTGGTGTATCGTATCTTGATGCGCTACAACTGTGGCTCTTTCTTCAACTGGAAGAAGCTGAACCAAAAAACTTTATTTGGCAGCAAGATAGTCCACCGCTTCACTGGTATAACTCGGAACACGATTGGTTAAACGACGTTGTAGCCGACCGCTGACAGAGCTTGCTTCGCATGGCCTCCACATTCACCAGAACTGAAAGACTATCTCACTCGTTCAACATGTTCTCCAGTCACTGTTGGTCGTCCCATACTCTTCCCTTTGCAAAGACAGCCGGTGTCTTCAAACTGATGTTGCCATCTACGGATGTTATTATAACTTGGTGGATTACATTTGAACTTAATACAGAACACATGTTGCACTGTCACTACAGATTCAGTCCTTGCAAACTGTAGAACACAAAAAGCTTTCTGTTCACTAGTCGCCATCTTTGCTACTAGGTTTTCTAAATGAAGACAGAAGAAACAGTACCAACAAAACTGTTTCAGTTGATCTTTCATTTGATGTATTATTTATATTTATAAGTTAAATGTAATAAATACTACAAACGCTTAAAACCCTGATATTCATTTTGAAACACCTGAGGTAGGATAAGAATACCATACCAACGGAACTTGCACGGACTAAGGAGTTGGTGCAGGAGTACAAGGGAAAAAACCAAAGAAGAGAAAAGGATAACTCTGGGAAAGTATTCAACAGCGTTCCAATCAATATTGAACTTTGGTTAACGAGAAGATTAGGTAATAAGCGCATTATCGTTAGGATAGCCTTGCTGCTATAAAGTATGTAAACTCACACGAACTTTCCTTCGTCACTAGTGTGGACTAACCTTAGTTCAACCCTGAACCAGGGTAAGGTGGATACCTAATCATAGAGGAAACAAAGGAAACGAAAAAGAGCAAGTACGCCTTTCATTTGCCCGGAATAAATACAACCGAAGCAAGAAACCGTTTACGAAAATAGATGAAATGAAATATCGCAGGACCAATTTACACACAAAACCAAATGAAAATCTTAAGCTTCGTAACTGGACACGGAGCTTCCAAGAAACACCTAAATACCATGAAGGAAATTTGAAACGCATAATATCTAACCTACACTTGGACACTGCAGAACTCACTGTGAAAATGTAAAGCATTAGGACGAGGACTATTGATCTCCGGCCCAAATGAAGTTCCAATAGCGGTAAGTGATCCAGCAAAGCAGATTCTAGGCCTAAACAAGGGTGTTGGTTGAATCAACATAGTTGGAAGTATTAGAAAGCACACAAAAATTCTTTAAAACTAATGTGTCTACGAGGCAACATTCGCTTCCGATATTAATACTAATACTTACATCAACTATAAAAGTTTATAAATTTAACGAAGTTTAATTTGTGACTCTTGATTGGGAACCGGAGTTTTGCCTACGGGTGTCAGGTAGATGGGGGGGGATGCCGTCGGCAACCTCTTGGTGCGGAGATTTGCCTACGGTGGGGGCGGGAGAAAGAGAGTGTGAGGGAGGGAGAGAGACACTGTTTCTTGTAGTGATTATTAAAGAGCATCCACCTTTCTCGTAATTATAATACGACAAAATATTATAATTATACAAATATTATAATCATACTGTTATCGGCAAAATACTGTCACTAAACAGTTTAGGTAAGTCCTCTAGTTTTTTTTTTATTCTAATTATATAAAGTGATAATACGACGAAATATT
>JAGFPH010004424.1:106243-119754 GCA_018207615.1 Philaenus spumarius | reverse complement strand
ATAATAAATAGATCTTGCATCCAAACGGCAGCAGTGTGGCGAAAATTAGGTTGTCGGGAAAATAGTGCATGATCGCGCCGCGAGGTAGCGCTAGGGAGAAATCATTGGTAGCATTGGTGTTTCACACAGCTTCCGTCGTTTCTCCAATAGATAGCGCCACTATCGTCAAATTTCCAGTGGAACGAAATATTGCATTGGATCGGAGTTCTATTAGGTTATCCAAATACAATGCTTTTGGTACCTAAAAAGTATATTAATACATTTGAACAAAATCATACTTATGGTGGCGAATGTCACAACAGTGTGTCCCAGTCTATGTGTACTGCGTGATAGTGTCACGATAGTCTGTGGCTGAACCGTCCGACGCTCGGTAGCGAACGTGTTAAACCCTCGGATGCCCACATGTGCACTTTGGTGAAATGTCTATTTATGAAGACAGAAAATGGAACTGAAGATCCAGAAAATCTTCATAGTCGTGCAGCAACATATCGTTTGAAAAGTTGGCATGTAAACTGCAGGTTTTAGAGCTGACATTTGAACTTGATACAGAACGCATGTTGCACTGTAACTACAGATTCACTCCTTCCAAACTGTAAAACATGAAAAGCTTTTCTTTTCACCAGTTGCCATCTTTGCTTTCTAACGGAAGACAGAGGGAACAGTACATGCACACAGAGTTGCTGTTTCATTTGATTTATAATTTATATAAATGTAATAAATGCTACAATCTTAAAGCCTCAATGTTAATTTTGAAACACTCCTTATTATATGTATTGTGCCGTCTTTTAATTATTAACAAATCGGAAGCTGAACTGGACCTTGAATAGACGACACAGTATTATGAATTAACCTACCCAAAAATTAAACAGAGATAACCTTACCTTGATCTGCTAAAAATCTGCTGGAATAAGTCTTATTCATCCATTTACAAAAAAGGTAACTTATTTAATACAAATTATGTACACAGAATTCAGTTAAATGGTTTATTCAAAAAACAAATAGTTTGTCATTAATAAAAAATTGATATGCCCTTATGTATTAAAAAGAATTAATTTATACGCCCTTAGATAAAATTAAACAAATAATTAATTAATTAACCCACCCTGAAAAGAACAACTAAAACCCTCCCCTTTTTCTGAATTAAATTTATAAGTTATACTAACAAAGATTACAAGATAACATTTAGACAAAAAACAATCATTCATATACAGTAAAGTTTTACTATATAGCTTATAATATAGCGTGTACGTTTAACAAGGAAAGAGTTATTATACCTAATTTTGGTATACCTGTTTAGGTATATGGTTGATCAACGAACATGTTTATTTTAAAAGAAAATTTTGGAAAAATAAACAAATAAAAAAATAATAGACTAAACTGAAAATAAATTAGTCTGTGACGTCACCTTTAAATTGAATAAATTTTGGATAATCCCTGTGGGATTGTAATTGCCGAAAAGTAGCTAGCTGCGCACCACCCTTATATTATAAATAACTTAACCTAGACAAAAATTTAATAAATATGCATTACAATCACAAGAGACACTCTGTAGAAACAACCTTTAAAATGTTTATGCAGATTTGCAGATATTAATAAAAAAACAGGTTTGTAGTTTAGTAGCTGGTGAATAAAATGTTTATGTAGACTGGTAATAAAGTTGGTAAATTATAACAATTCAAAATTAAAAAAGATTATCTATAAGCATGTTTTCTATTCTTTTTAATATATATAAGCTGACTGTTGAAAAGTTGACGTCGAAAAGTTGAAAAGTTGAAGTAGAAAACTTGAAAACTTGAAGTAGAAAACTTGAAAACTTGAACCCAGTTAAACTGTAGAACAGACCAAACACAGTCAAAATTACTGATCTGACATTATGCAGAAAAAACATGTTTAAAATGGTGCTGCATAATGCTTGTTACAGTTTGTCAAAAACATTACAGTTGGAACATGCTTGATAGTAATAGCAGAATGCTTTAAAGTTTATAGTTATTTCCAAACTGATTTTAAAATAAGTTAACGACACAACTGTCCATTAAACATATGGTTTTACAGAGTTCTTCAATTATGAACATTTTAAAGTGCAAAAGTTAGAAGCAAAAAACATTTACAGTCTGATTGTATAAAAACTTAGGTTAGATATGATTGACTCTAGTTTTAAATTTGATTAACAGAATTTTAATTAAAAGAAAGATAGCATTATATTTAGGCACAATTAATATATATATATATGGATGAATATCGACAGTTTGAAAATCTTAACTTAATAATAATGAAAGCAGATCGTTACCTGGGTTAATACGGAGTGTATCTTGAAAGACGTTACAAAACATTTCTGTATGTTTTCAGAGAATAATCGACATTAACTTTCACTTTTAGAATACGCTGCACAAATAACTTACTCCGAAAACCTTACATTACATTACATTACGTTACACAAAGGCACTTTCCTCCAGAACAGCCTTCACATTAGGAGCAGCCAAAAATACGTCTTGACATCGTAGAGACAGAAAGCAATATGGCCGGACGGCATAGGTTAGCTTTCTTTGTCAAAAGAAAGAATGGAGAACCGTCAGCTGGCGTAATCTACCGAGCGGCAGGTGAAATAGGGAAGCAAGTAGGAAAGGTTGCCTAAATAAGTAAAATGAGGCGCGTGAAATTAACTGAACGTAACAGTAAATTGCCTTTTTTGGACCTACAGTACTTAAAACGCACCAATTTAGTGTTTAGAAATGTCTGTTTTAGAACGTTCCAGAATGAAAAAGTTGGAGAGTGTATTATTTCTGAACGGATTTTACAATTTTAATAACGTCTCTACTGTTTGTCAGAAGGTGTCGTTCAAATTGCGGTGTAATTAAACTGCAGCCTACTGTACCTGGCCTTGAGGTAATCTTTCCATGAACTCTAATATTTCGCAGTAACACGATTCTTGTGAGGTTATTTCAGAGTAGAATTAATTTAGAATCTAAAATCCGTCGAAAAATAATTACCTAATCCTTACAACAATATTTTCCCACTTCAACAGCTTTTGACGGGGAACGTAAAGTTCGTTTTCATTCTGGAACCAATATATTTCTCAAACTACGTTTACGAATGTTTATTGACAGTGTTGTTTTTTTTTTGCAGAAAATATCTACACCAATATACCTACGGTGCGTATCGTAGTTGAATCGTTGCAGTACCGAATGAGCTACCACGTTTACGAGGTAATATTTTAAATTGTAAGTCAGAATTAGTACTTGATATTTCTGAATACAGTCAGAGCATTAGTAGTTGTTTATGTAGATAGCTGAACTATTTTTTTTGACTATTTTTAGCGAACTGATATAGTCGGGATCATCAATCGGGATCTCATTAAAAATGTTATATATACAGGTTGTCCAGTTCGATTGTCCGAAACAATACGGGGTTATTTGTCAGCTAAAAATAAACCAAATAATACTATATAACGTGTGCCCTACCTCGCTCTGTTTTCTGTCTGTTCCCCCTTTATATATAAGTTGCCCCCTTTATCCCCCCCCCAACATTTTAAACCCCCTTAAACACCAGAAAAAGTGTTACAATAGTTATCGTAGAGGATTTACAACGATATAGCAATTCATTTAAAATATATTGAGATGTATCAGGACTTATTAGCGAATTTCCATAGGAAAGATGAGCTATTGCAGTGACCCTTATGGTAAGACCTAAGATCGGGAGTAGCAAATGAGCACCGATCATGGTCCCCAGAACACGTGTTGGGGTGTCATTAAACATGTTATATTTATATAGGCCTATTATGTGCCCCGCTGTTAAGACCATTTATTATGTGTCTATTATGTGTCTAACGGCCCCATTTTAAGTAAAATTTGTTTCAAATTTGGTGCACATGTTGGTTGTCTAAGTTGAGTTCGTTATCCAAAAAATCCAATAATCGGAAGCACGTTTTTTCACTTCAAGTAACTGTTTTTGGGATCTCTCGTACTAGAATGAAACGTTTTTGAGGTTTTATCTAAAAAAAAAAAAAAATAAATGTAGGATATTATTCTGCATATTTTGTTTTTTTACACAACCTTATAGCCCTCTTGCTTGGTTTCCCCCCAAAACGATAAAAACGTAAAATATCTCAAAAGTACCCGTTTAAAATCCACGAGGGGGATATTACCTTGGGGGCATCTTCTCATCCAATGCCTACGGCCGAGTTTGTACATTGCGAGCGAAGCGAAGCAGTCCGTAATCCGAGGTCGAGTTTTTCCGAAGCAGCGCGTGAGTCGAAGCTGGACGCTTGGGTGCAAACAAATTCTACTAATATATTTCGTACACATAGGCAGCTATTCAGCTTCTTCGTGAGTAGATCATTTCCCAAATAGTTAATTGAAACCCTAAAATCGTAATTTTGGAAATTCGCTAAACTCACGTCAGCGGTTCAGCAGCGTGGTCGAATTATTTATAAAGATTAACTTTACTTAATCATTAAAAGTTTCATTCACATCTTATGAGATGTGTTTGAGGTAAATGGCAGTAAAAAGTACAAACTTTTCCGTATATAATATAGTGTAGAATTAACCGAAGATTAACGTGTTTCCTGTTCGGTACTTTTATAGAATTTACAATTTTTACTTTCTCACAATAGTATAGTATAGAGAAAGTATAGTGATCGCAAAAAATCGATGTTGAGATTTTTGTGGAAATATATGGTTTGGGAGTCCAAAAAAGTGTTTTTTTTTTACAAAATGTGTGTCTGTCTGTACGTATACAAAGCTAGAGAAGAAAACTATTCGATCGATTTCGAAAACATTTGCACCAAAAATGTCAATTAGGCCTGTATAGATGCACGAAAAAAGGTTTTGAAACATTTTGAAAACAACCCCCTTTTTGGCCAAAAAATCCCCGAATTAATTTTTTTTTTAAAATGGCTATAATGATTTTGATAAAATTTGGCTTATATTTAGCCCTTAATGTACCCTACAATATGCAAAAAAACACACATCTTTCTGAAAATTCTGGTTTAGCTAATAATAATATCTGATTTTTTGAGTTTTTTGGCCAAAAAGGAGGTTGTTTTTCAAAAATGTCCAAAACCTTTTTTCGTGCATCTATACAGGTCTAATTGACATGTTTGTTGAAAATTTTTTCGAAATCGATCGAATAGCTTTCTCTCTAGATAATAATATTAATATTTAGTAGTTACTGTCCTACTGTAATGTATTCTATCTACTACTTTAATACAATTATGAAGTCACAGTGAATCTGTTTAGTAATTAAAATATTATTTTTAATTTGTAATAAATTACCTGCTTACACGCTACCTCAGCAACGGTTAAATTAATTAAATTAGAAGTGAATAAACATGGACCAAGGCCGGGATTTGAACCCAGGACCTTTGCCTTTCCGTGGCAACACGCTACCAAATGAGCTATCCTGATCCTCCAGATATTGGTCAATGTTATCTCACTTGTACGGTTTTACTGCATTTGTGAATTAATGGCCTCGCACTGCGACATTGAAAACAATCTCAATTCTTTTTGCAGCCTACTGTGGTGTTATTTATTATTATTTTTAATTTGTAATAAACTCACAGATGCAGTAAAACCGTACAAGTGAGATAACATCGACCAATATCTGGAGGATCAGCGTAGCTCATTTGGTAGAGTGTTGCCACGGAAAGGCAAAGGTCCTGGGTTCAAATCCCGATCTTGGTCCATGTTTTTTCAGTTGTAATTTAAATATGTTTGTGAGAAAGTATGCTCCAGTTCCTGGTACCGTTTATTTACTTGGAAATGCGTATTACTTAGGTGGTTTATTTAAAATATAACAACACGCAATCTAGCTTTATTATAAAAAATCCTCTCAGAGCGTATTTATTGCAGACAATAAAAGCTTCTGAACTGTTTGTTGAACTACCGTTCGTCTAGTGTGATTGAGAGTGTAGGCTTGTTGTGATTACAAGAGGTTTACATTTTACTGTTAAATTATTTCCCCCCTCCCCCCCCCAAAAGCACAGTATACGATGCCATATATTTCTTTTGATTGTCCGCAGTTCCCCCTTTCCAATAAATGGCGCTGAATTATTGTATTCAACATTTCCATATCGGCTTGTCTGGAGCAGATTCTATAAGAGGTGCTCACGCAGTTTAAACGCAGTTTTATTACTGTCTGGCTGCGCACTGTGAAGGGGAATTACGGAGGCAGTGATATTTAAATAAATTTATATACCTTTTATATACGAGAGTTGGGAAGGTTATTCTTCGTTTTCAAGGTCGCAATGTTAAAATTGGATTTAATTTGTATGAGAATTTGATCGATATCAAGTACAAAAACTTCATTTAACCAATTTAAGTATTAACTTGTATATTTTTTGACGCGTTTCGGAAATTAATTCCATCCTCAGTAACACGCTCTAAATTGAGATCGTCAGATCAGGCCACACAACGATATTTGTAGCCCAGTCAATGGAGACACGAAAACATGAAACCTCGGAAAAAATTAGGGTAAAGCTGAATTTTTCCCCATCGATAAACCACTACTAGAGCATCCTTTTTACAAAAGTCCTCAAAAATTCCCTGGAGCTTTCCCCCTACCCCCCTTTCAAAGAATGAAAATGTCAATAACTGCGAAAACCTCTAAATTTACGGTACTAATAATCCGATCAAGTTGAATGTTTTGTTGTTGTATTTGTTATAACATAGGCTACAATAATGGTCCTGTTTATTTTAATGGTAAACCTAATAGTTTTTTTTTAATAAATAAATGTAAATGCGCGGAAAACAATTTTTTCCTCAACACTTTGTATTTTTGCGTATAGGCTTTTTGAATGTCATATTACAGGACAAAACCACGAATAAAAGTTGTACATTATTTAATTGTGAATTTAATGACGTAAAGGTTTGCTTATTTTCGTGCGGGCTGTCGCAGTAGAGGGGGGGGGGAGGCAGCAATTTTTGGCTGCGATTACGGGCGAATGAAGCCCAGTCAATAAAGCTTTGTGTCGGAACTAATTAGTGTTTTTTTAATGGATGTAGGTTGATTATATAAGGAATATTTTCTGATATATCCCCGCCCCTCCCTCTTGCTTCTCCCCTACCCCCCTTAAAATTCACTTTTGAAAGACTTCTTTATTTAGTTTATTTTGTCAATATCTAAGAGATAAACAGCGATAGAGTCATATTTATTTCGTTATTGTAATCCTTATAATATTCTCTATCAAAAATGATCATAGCGTTTAAGCTATAAATAATTATTTTTAAATTTAATGTTAAAATTTTAACTTTTCTATTACAATAAATACATGTTTAGCTATTTTGTATTATTATAAGAAAATTTATAAAAATATTGCTGAAATAATAATTTTAGGATATTTTTCAATCTTTAAAATGATAGAAGTTTCATAAATGTTAATTGCAGTCAGTTGACATAATCGGCCTGACAAAGGGAGACGGCGCGGGGCGTATGAGTCGTTTTTCGGCTACCTATTTACATTTATTTATAAAAAAACTAATAGGTTTACCGTAAAAATAAAGAGGACCATTATTGTAGCCTACGTTATAAAAAACACAACAAAAAAACATTCAACTTGATCCGATTATTAGTACCGTAGATTTAGGGGTTTCCGCAGTTATTGACATTTTCATTTTTTGAGGTTGGGGGTAGGGGGGAAGCTCCATGGGGATCTTTGTAAAAATGATCCTCTAGTAGTGGTTTATCGATGGGGAAAAATTCAGCTTTACCCTAATTTTTTTCCTATCACAACCTTTATTGACTGGGCTATTGGTAGTATTTGGTTGAACCACTCGAAATCAATTTCGAAAAAATCAAAATGGCTGTAACTAAAAAAATGTAAATACTCCCAAATTTCGTTGTGTCGCATATCGTTTGAAAGCTTATTTAATTCTAAATTCCAAAAAAATAGTAATGATAATATTTTTTTAAAATAGTGCAGCAAAATGGGGCAAAATCGGAAAACACTATTTCGTTGGCGTTGTGGCCGCCATTTTTAATCGGTTAAAGACATGGATGTTCACATTTCACCGTCGGTTTTCTCTTGAAATTCTACACCGAAATGATGTAGCACATGGCCACCTTTCCATTTAAAAAATCAATGTTACATTCAAGATGGCGGATAATTTTTTTTAAAAGCACTGTTACATAGACTAGGTTCCTCAGTCATCTACCTTCAAAATTTCCTTATACACGAAACACTAAGCCGTTCTCTGACTTTTTACCCACCCTGTAGATCAATGTCAAATAACGCGTACAAAATATCACAAAGTTTATGGTTCGCTATGACGGGCAAGTGTTTTCGACAAGTCAGTTTCCAAAATAAACACCAACTCCTTAGTTCCGAGTTTGACCGAGGAAAGGTACTTTAGTTGAATTAGACGCAACGGAACTACAACCGCAAGGTTCAAAATCCCTTGTTTAACTTTGCGCCGGCTGAACTTACAGGTCATTAGCACGGTTTCAAACAGATTGGAAATGTGAAATATGTGTTTTAGTGACTCAGTTTGTGTCCAGATTATGAAAATTGGAGGGACAACTTAATCTGTATAATTCAAAGTCCTGACTGACGTACAGCCAAAACTATGAAAGCCGGAGTAATTGTCAGGGTACCTTCATATATTGCCATGTAGAAGTGCACTAAGAAAGGATTTTGCAACACATTGATTTTAAGGGTTGAAATGGACAAAATATACGAGGGGTACACTCCCAGCTTTATAACAGACAAAACAGCTGATTTGAATCAAAAGTTTAGAAACAATTCTAGGAGTGTCCTCTACTTGAGCCAACACATGTTTGTTGAACGCATTTACATTCATTACCATAGTAACCAAATTGGACAATTTAAAATCAGTTAATTATTTTTTACAACCAAACGTTTTCGTATGGAAACAAAATAAAAACAAACATAAAAAAATAAACAAAAAAGCTTTTTGCATTGTAATCCAAACATCTGTTGTTATTGTTACACATTAAAAATAAAACAGCTGATTTGGATCATAAGCTTGAAATGTGGTGATCTTTTTACATTTTTGATATTTGCATTACTAAAAAAAAGTCTAAAACTTTGATTTTGAGCTAAATCAAAGTTCAAATTTAGTTAATAACGTGTTACAAAGAAAAAAATGTAAATTATGTGCTGAAAACCATACGGAAGAAGTGAAAACCTTTTTAACACAACTTACGAAATGAGGAAGCACATTGTCCATTTCAGATGTATTACCAGTTAAACTATACATTGTGTTTACGTTAACGGGTTAAGCCTATGACGTAGGACAATCTGTTACGCTTATATACCCAACTCAAATATACTGAACTAGCAATGCGTTCGTTGCCTAACCAGGTAATGCGCTAGTCTATGGTGATGGACTCTGCTGGTTCGAATCTCGACAAGACCAAAACTTTTCAAACAGACGGATGCACATGGGCACTATATAAAGTTGCGCGTTTCACAATAGAGCGTTTCAGAAAATGCATGGTGAAACGCGTGACGGTAAAATCCGATTCACCGCCAGCATCAAGGAAACTCTATACTCCGCTGTATACACATGTGTAAAACGTTTTTGGACGCGGTACGCCTGTAGAGGTTTACACTTAAAAAAACTACAAAAAAAATCACATTTGTACCGTCCTAACCTTTAAAATTATATCGGAATAATTTTATAATCATTATTGCCCGAGTAATCTTGTTACGCGTTTAAAATTGCTGCTATGGGCGTTGAAATCCTAAACTTCCGTTACATTTGCCTAGCTTTAACATTAACAATAACACAAGTTATATAAATAATTACATTGTCATTTTAAAAAAAATCATGAAATGTAATTTTTTTCATCGTTGTATTATTTACAATTGTACCTTTTTTTAGGCTACAGCCCTATTGGCCACATACTTCTGGACATGAACTTGACTGATTTTCGTTCGGTTTGTTTTAAATGAAAAACATTTTTGACATTTTATTAAATTTAAGAATTTAAAGAATTTGAAATCAGTTAATTATTTTTCCCAACCAAACGTTTTAGTTTAGAAAAAAAAAACATACAAAAATAAACGAAAAAGGCTTATATTGTATTATAATTTAAACATCTGCTGTTACATATTAAAAATAATTCGACCACGCAGCTGAACCACTGACGTCAGTTGAGTAAATTTCCAAAATTAAGTTTATAGGCCTATGTTTTAGGGTTTCAACCAACAATTTGGGAAATAGGACTACTCACGACGGTGCTGAATAGCTGCAAAATGGTTCGCACGCCATTCCGTATATTGGGAGTATCTTCAATACACAAACCAATGCGTGCATCGCACGCCATCCCGCATTTTAGGATTATCTTCAACGCACAAAGCATTGCGTGCTTCGCACGCCAACCCCACGGTAGGGTCTACTACATGGCTTTGAACCGGGTACTTCTGTGGTATTTTACGTTTTGATCGATTTTGGAGGGAACCAAGCTAAGGTCGCGTAAAAAAACAAAATGTGCAGAATAACATTCTACATTTATATGTGTAGAAAAAACTCTAAAAACTTCATTCTCGTAGGAAAAATCTCAAAAATAGTTACTTCCGGTCAAAAAACGTGCTTTCGGTTGTTGGATTTTTTTAGCCAACGAACTCGTCCGAGCTACATAGACAACCAACACGTGTACCAAATTTGGACCAAATCGGACTTAAAATGCGGCCGCTAGAGTGCGAACACATGTATACATATATACATTTGCTACTCCCGACCTTGGGTCTTACCATAAGGGCCACTGCAATATCTCATTTTTTCTATGGAAATTCGCTAATAATACAAGTTATATTCATAATTACATTAATCCAACAATCGGAAACACGTTTTTGACCGGAAGTAACTATTTTTTTGTTATTTCCTACGAGAATGAATTTGTTTTTGAGTTTGTTTTACAAATATAAATGTTGGATTCTATTCTGCACATTTTGTTTTTTTACGCGACCTTATAGCTCGCTTTGTTCTCCCAAAATCGATCGAAATGTAAAATACCATAGAAGTACTCTGTTCAAAGCCATGTGGTGGATTCTACCGCGGGGTTGGCGTGCGAAGCACGCAATGAATTGTGTATTGAAGATACTCCTAATACGGGGGTTGGCGTGCGAAGCACGCAATGCTTTGTGTATTGAAGATACTCGCAATATTCGGAATGGCGTGCTAACCATTCAGCACCGTCGTGAGTAAACCTATTTCCCAAATTGTTGGTTGAAACCCTAAAACATAGGCCTATAAACTTAATTTTGGAAATTTGCTCAACTCACGTCAGCGGTTCGGCTGCGTGGTCGAATTATTTTAGGCTACAGCCCTATTTTCTACATACTTCTGGAGATCTACTTGACCAATTTCGTTGGGTTTGTTTTAAATTAAAGAAAATTTTGACATTTTATCAAAGAAATTTCAAATGTAGGGTTAATTGATTTCATTGTTATATTTACAAGGTTATTTTTGTAGGTTTTTGGTTTTAGGTTACAACCCCATTGAGACCTATTTTTTAAATTATTTTGCCTTTTCACTAACTCATCTGAAACAGTGGCGTTTTATTTAATTCATTATAACAAAATCGATTGGCATTCAAACTTTATCGCCAACATGAACCGTGAATTAGTTCTGTTCTTACCCCAGTTAGCCTGCTTGTATTGCGTACCGGCAGAAATTATCTCCGCCTAGCCGCAACTTGAATGTTTTAATGTGTTGCGCGTTTCTGACACTAAATATTTACCCAAAGCCAACAGAATAAACTCCCGCCAAGACTCTAACGATATTGACTTTTCAGAAATAGAACGTTGGCAGCAATGAATTACGACTGCAAAGAAAAATTATTGCCATTATTCTTGCTCCTTGCTCCCTTGTTCAATGTTCATTGCACAAATAAAAGGCTTTAACGAGAAATGAGTTTAATATGGTGGAATTTGTTTTATTGAGCGCCATAGGTTTTTCATCTTTGGGTTTATTCATTTAGTCAGTTCAGTAAACGTTAGAATAATATAAATGCTAATTCATACGAATGATATAAATATGAATTTCTTTATTATCGAATATCCATTTGAAAGGTTAGCTATTAATTGTAGTGACCTAAGGTTTCGACGGGTCAATGAGCACCGAACATGGTCCTCAGAACACGTTTTGGGGTGTCTTTAAAAAAATGTTATGTATACAGGGTGTCTCCTAAGTAAACTTCCAAACTTCAGGAAATGGTTCTATGTGACAAAATACGAAAAAATGTTCGTATAAACTACAACGGACAAAACTCGTTGTAGGTCTTGAGTTTAAATTTGCAATTAATTTTGTAAGTTTGAATAATACGGACTTGCAGTGAGTTGAAGCCAAATGTAGGTCACGAGATCAGCATGTATACGCGGGCGGTCTGTTATCTGGTAGAATTAAACTTTTGGACCCTGCCTGTCTGAAAAGGATTGGGAACTTATAAAAATTACTTAAAAGATTCCTACGGGAAGCCAAAATCCAAGATTTGAAGAAAACTAAAAATCTTCGGGAAATGCATTACGCTAACCGCGGGTGTATTTACTGCAAGATTAGATATTAAAAAATCATAAAGTTACGTAAGATACGAGCTTTCAAAGAATGAGAAAATTTTCAAAATTCCTCTAATTTGAAAAAGAAAAGGTTTTTTAGGCTTTTCTTAAAAAGGCCTAAAATAAAGGTGAAATAAGTTTTAGCGAAATTTTGTCATATAAAAAAGTTAATGGTAATTCATAAAGTTTAAAGGATAAAAAAGTAGGCTAAAAATAAAGTTTTTTAAATTCTAACTAAAAAAAGTTTTAGTGTTGATAAATGTAATTTATAATGTAAAAGAAAAACTAGAAAATTTATAAAAGGAAAAAGGTGATAGAATTTGCACCTTTACAGCTATTGGAAATTTAAACTCAAACTTTTAACAATCCAAAATAGTAAATAGTATGTAAATGAAGTAGTTATGTAAAAATAATCCAGTATTTGAAATATGTTTCGGGAGTAAAGTAAAACCCCAGTTTGTGAAAAATCGTTGAAGTCCCTAACCTCACAGCAGGACGACCAGAAGCAGAAATGAGATGAAAATCCGGCTAGTGAATGAAAACCAATGGACTAGATAAGTGGAAAAAGAAAAACTGAAAGAAGTGTAAAATTAAGACTTTTCCGGGAAAAACCGCCGCGGATAAACGCGCGCGGGTCGTGTACGCGAACCAAGAGTCGTACGAACGTCACTCGAGTTCGTGTGGAAAGGTAACAACGAGCTGAGGCAAATGATGTCAGTTTCAGGAAAATCGGATAAACCCTGAAGGAGTTACATGGAAAAAGGATTTCCATAGCACAAAACTAAGGGAAGCCAGATAAGAACGCAAGACAGTGGAGGGGCGGTCCAAAGACGAGACCGATGGAAGGAGAACAGGGTTACCAGTTTACGAAAATGGGCGTACTCAAAGAAACAATAGAAATTTAATTAAAACAAAGGCTAAATCAAGTTACAAAATGATAAAAAAATTACAATAAAATTCAGGATGAAAAGTTACGTAGACTAGTAGTTTGAAATTG
>JAGFPH010004424.1:48283-70804 GCA_018207615.1 Philaenus spumarius | reverse complement strand
TGCAATATTAATTTTGTTGGGTGTAGTAAGTGAGCACTGATCATGGTCCCCTGAACACGTTTTCGGCAGTAATTAAAAATTTTATACGCAGGGTGATTCACGACTATATGTAGAAACTTCGGGAGCTCATTCATTTTGTTGGGTGTAGTAAGTGAGCACTGACCATGGTCCCCAGACTAACTGTGACCAACCAAACAGATGCAACGATAATATTCATAAGCGTGTGCAACGTGTAACAAAGAAGGAAAAAAAATGGGATAGCAATTTTAAAATATGCCGTCAGTGTTGGTTGGTGTTTTTATAAAAGAATAGGCTATCATCTACAAAATAGTAGGGCTACTCTAAGTTACGACTAGTTTTTCCCAGATTATATTAAATCAATAGTAGGTCCACCTGTCTATACCATTGGATGGCCAAAGAAGTATAACTTCCACCGTCTGGTCCGACGTAGACCAAATTTTTTTTAAGCTATATCATTGTTAGGTTAAATTTCATGCCAAGTTTTAACTCAATCGGTTAAACCGTTCTCTAGATATGAATTATTTTATAAAAGAAACAAAATGGCGGATATCTGGGAAACGCTTCGTTTTCTGGCCTATGTTTATACGAAAATGTTTTCGTATTTTGTCACATAGAACCATTTCCCGAAATTTGGCTGCTTACTTAGGGGACACCCTGTATACATAACGAGTTCTGAGGACGATGTTCGGTGCTCATTGACCCATTAAAATGTTAGGTCACTACAATAGTTAACCTTTCCAATGGATATCCGCTAATAAAGAAATTCATATTTATATCATTCGTATGAATTAGCATTTATATTATTCTAACGTTTACTGAACTGACTAAATGAATAAACCCAAAGATGAAAAAACTATGGCGCTCAATAAAACAGATTCTACCATATTAAACTCATTTCTCGTTAAAGCCTTTTATTTGTGCAATGAACATTGAACAAGGAGCAAGGAGCAAGAATAATGGCAATAATTTTTCTTTGCAGTCGTAATTCATTGCTGCCAACGTTCTATTTCTGAAAAGTCAATATCGTTAGAGTCTTGGCGGGAGTTTATTCTGTTGGCTTTGGGTAAATATTTAGTGTCGGAAACGCAACACGTTAAAACATTCAAGTTGCGGCTAGGTGGAGATAATTTCTGCCGGTACGCAATACAAAGCAGGCTAACTGGGGTAAGAACAGAACTAATTCACGGGTCATGTTGGCGATAAAGTTTGAATGCCAATGGATTGTGTTATAATGAATGAAATAAAACGCCACTGTTTCAGCCGAGTTAGTGAAAAGGCAAAATAAATAATTAAAAAAATAGGTCTTAATGGGGTTGTAACCTAAAACCAAAAACCTACAAAAATACCCTTTTAAATATAACAATGAAATCAATTAACCCTACATTTGAAATTTTTTTGATAAAATGTCAAAATTTTCTCTTTTAAAACAAACTTAACGAAATTGGTCAAGTAGATCTCCAGAAGTATGTAGAAAATAGGGCTGTAGCCTAAAATAATTCGACCAAGCAGCCGAACCGCTGACGTGAGTTGAGCAAATTTCCAAAATTAAGTTTATATAGGCCTATGTTTTAGGGTTTCAACCAACAATTTGGGAAATAGGTTTACTCACGACGGTGCTGAATAGATGCAAAATGGTTCGCACGCCATTCCGAATATTGCGAGTATCTTCAATACACAAAGCATTGCGTGTTTCGCACGCCAACCACCGTATTAGGAGTATTTTCAATACACAATGCATTGCGTGGTTCGCACTCCAAGCCTCGTATTGGGAGTATCTTCAACACACAAGGCATTGTGTACTTCGCACGCCAATCCCCGTATTGGGAGTATCTTCAATCCACAATGCATTAAGCCAACCCCACATGGCTTTGGACCGAGAACTTCTATGGTATTTTACATTTCGATCGATTTTGGGAGAACAAAGCGAGCTATAAGGTCGCGTAAAAAAACAAAATGTGCAGAATAGAATCCAACATTTATATTTGTAAAACAAACTCAAAAACAAATTCATTCTCGTAGGAAATAACAAAAAAAAATAGTTACTTCCTGTCAAAAAACGTGTTTCCGATTGTTGGATTAATGTAATTATTAATATAACTTGTATTATTAGCGAATTTCCATGGAAAAAATGAGCTACTGTATTGCAGTGCCCCTTATGGTAAGACCAAAGGTCGGTAGTAGAAAATGTATATATGTATACTTGTGTTCGCACTCTAGCGGCCGCATTTTAAGTCCGATTTGGTCCAAATTTGGTACACGTGTTGGTTGCGTATGTGGCTCGGACGAGTTCGTTAGTTAAAAAAATCCAACAACCGGAAGTACGTTTTTTGACCAGAAGTAACTATTTTTTTGAGATTTTTCATACGAGAATTAAATTTGTTTAGAGTTTTTTTTTACACATATAAATGTAGAATGTTAATTCAGCACATTTTGTTTTTCTACGCGACCTTATAGGTCGCTTGGTTCCACCAAAATCGATCAAAACGTAAAATACCACAGAAGTACCCGGTTCAAATCCATGTCTTGGATTCTACCTTGGAGTTGGCGTACGAAGCACACAATGCATTGTGTATTCTAGATACTTCCAAAATGCAGAATAGCGTGCAAAGCACGCAATGCATTGTGTATTGAAGATACTCCCAATATGCGGAATGGCGTGCGAACCATGTTGCAGCTATTATTCAGCACCGTCGTGAATTTCCCAAATTGTTGGTTGAACCCTAAAACACAAGCCTATAAACTTAATTTTGGAAATTTGCTCAGCGGTCCAGTACGTGGTCGAGTTATTGTTAATGTTAAGGCTCGGCAAATCTAACGGAAGTTTAGGATTTCAAAGTCCATAGCAGAAACGTTAGACAAGTAACAACATTACTCAAGCAATAATGATCAGAAAATTATTGTTATATAATTTTAAAGGTTAGGTTGGTACAAATGTGGTTTTGTTTTTAGTTTTTCGAAGTGTAGGCCTAAACCTCTACAGGCGTACCTCGTCCAAAAACGTTTTACACATGTGTATACAGCGGATTATAGAGTTTCCTTGATGCTGGCGGTGAATCGGATTTTACCGTCACGCGTTTCACCATGTATTTTCTGAAACGCTCTATTGTGAAACGCGCAACTTTATATAGTGCCCATGTGCATCCGTCTGTTTGAAAAAGTTTTGGTCTTGTCGAGATTCGAACCAGCAGAGTCCATCACCATAGACTAGCGCATTACCCGGTTAGGCAACGAACGCATTGCTAGTTCAGTATATTTGAGTTGGGTATATAAGCGTAACAGATTGTCCTACGTCATAGGCTTAACCCGTTAACGTAAACACAATGTATAGTTTAACTGGTAATACATCTGAAATGGACATTGTGCTTCCTCATTTCGTAAGTTGTGTTAAAAAGGTTTTCACTTCTTCCGTATGGTTTTCAGCACATAATTTACATTTTTTTTTTTTTTGTAATACGTTATTAACTAAATTTTATGTTTGATTTAGCTCAAAAACAAAGTTTTAGATTTTTTTTTAGTTTAATGCTAATATCAAAAATGTAAAAAGATCACCGCATTTCAAGCTTATGATCCAAATCAGCTGTTTTATTTTTAATGTGTAACAATAACAACATATGTTTGGTTTATAATGCAATATAAAGCTTTTTTGTTTATTTTTTTATGTTTCTATACTAAAACGTTTGGTTGTGAAAAATAATTAACTGATTTTAAATTGTCCAATTTGGTTACTATGGTAAAGAATGTAAATGCGTTCAACAAACATGTGTTGGTTCAAGTAGAGGACACTCCTAGAATTGTTTCTAAACTTTTAATTCAAATCAGCTGTTTTGTCTGTTATAAAGCTGGGAGTGTACCCCTCGTATTTTGTCCATTTCAACCCTTAAAATCAATGTGTTGCAAAATCCTTTCTTAGTGCACTTCTACATGGCAATATGAAGGTACCCTGGCAATTACTCCGGCTTTCATAGTTTTGGCTGTACGTCAGTCAGGACTTTGTATTATACAGATTAAGTTGTCCCTCCAATTTTCATAATCTAGACACAAACTGAGTTACTAAAACACATATTTCACATTTCCAATCTGTTTGAAACCGTGCTAATGACCTGTAAGTTCAGCCGGCGCAAAGTTAAACAAGGGATTTTGAACCTTGTGGTTGTAGTTTCGTTGCGTTTAATTCAACTAAAGTCCCTTTCCTCGGTCAAACTCGGAACTAAGGAGTTGGTGTTTATTTTGGAAACTGACTTGTCGAAAACACTTGCCCGTCATGGCCAAACATAAACTTTGTGATATTTTGTAGGCATTATTTAACATTGATCTACGGGGTGGGTAAAAAGTCTGAGAACGGCTTAATATTTCGTGTATAAGGAAAATTTGAAGGTAGATGTGATTTAGGAACCTACTCTATGTAAAAATGCTATTTTATTACGATATCAAAAAATGTATCCGCCGTCTTGAATGTAATATTGATTTTTTAAATAGGAAGGTGGTCGTGTGATACATCATTTCGATGTAGAGTTTCAAGAGAAAACCAACCGGGGAGGGGCGGGAACATATCAGAAAATATTCCTTATATAATCAACCTACGACCATTAAAAAACACTAATTAGTTCCGACACAAAGCTTTATTGACTGGGCTTTATTCGCCCGTAATCGCAGGCAAAAATTTCTGCCTCCCCCTCTACTGCGCCAGCTCTCACGAAAATAAGCAAACCTTTAAGTTACATCATTAAATTCACAATTAAATAATGTAAAACTTTTATTCGTGGTTTTGTTCTGTAAAATGACATCCAACAAGCCTACACTCAAAAATAAAAAGTGTTAGTGTCAAAAAGTTGTTTTTCGCGCATTTACATTTATTTAAAAAAAAAAAAAAACTATTAGGTTTACCGTAAAAATAAAGAGGACCATTATTGTAGCCTATGTTATATCAGACACAACAATAAAAAACATTCAACTTGATTCGATTATTAGTACCCTAGATTTAGGGGTTTTCGCAGTTATTGACATTTTCATTCTTTGAGGGGGGTAGGGGGGAAGCTCCAGGGAATTTTTGGGGTTTTTTGTAAAAATAATGCTCTAGTAGTGGTTTATCGATGGGGAAAAAATCAGCTTTACCCTAATTTCCGAGGTTTCACGTTTTCGTGTCTCCATTGACTGGGCTTCAAATATCGTTGTGTGGCCTCATCTAACGATCTCAATTTAGAGCGTGTTCCTGAGGATGGAATGAATTTCCGAAACGCGTCAAAAAATATACAAGTTAATACTTAAATTGGTTAAATGAAGTTTTTGTGCTTGATATCGATAAAATTATCATACAAATTAAATCCAATTTTAACATTGCGACCTTGAAAACGAAGAATAACCTTCGCAACACTCGTATATAAAAGGTATATAAATTTATTTAAATATCACTGCCTCCGTAATTCCCCTTCACAGTGCGCAGCCAGACAGTAATAAAACTGCGTTTAAACTGCGTGAGCACCTCTTATAGAATCTGCTCCAGACAAGCCGATATGGAAATGTTGAATACAATAATTCAGCGCCATTTATCGGAAAGGGGGAACTGCGGACAATCAAAAGAAATATATGGCATCGTAAACTGTGCTTTTGGGGGGGAAATAATTTAACAGTAAAATGTAAAGCTCTTGTAATCACAACAAGCCTACACTCTCAATCACGCTAGACGAACGGTTGTTTAATAAACACTTCAGAAGCTTTTATTGTCTGCCATAAATACGCTCTGAGAGGATAGTTTATAATAAAGATAGATTACTTGTTGTTATATTTATTTCCCCTAAGTAATACGCATTTCCAAGTAAATAAATGGTATTTGAAACTGGCACAAACATATTTAAATTATTAAACAGATTCACTGTGACTTCATAATTGTATTAAACTAGGAAAGGGGGTACATTAAAGTAGGAGAGTAACTAATGAATATTATTATTATTAGCTAGAGAGAAAACTATTAAATGGATTGCTATATCAACATAAAACCTCTACGATAACTATTGTAACACTTTTTCTAGTGTTTAAGGGGTTAAAAATGTTAGGGGAGGGGGGTAAAGGGGGCAACTTAAATTTTGTAACTAGCAACCCCTATCTTGTGACATATCATTAGAAAGCCCTTTAAAAACCACGAGTTTCTGTGGTAAGGAAATGAAAACCACCTAACGTACTAGTTCGCTATTCTCAATAATGTTATTTTGTAATTTATTTGTATGACGTTATATTATTTAAAAGACGGAAAGAGATATGTAAATCTGATCTTGGGGCATTTGTTCACCATCAACGGGAATATGAGAAAACCTATTTACAAAATCCTTAAAACTCACATAAAATTTGTATAGTATTTACTATAAATTTGACATTGAACATTTTCAACTGCTTCCATTTTGAAACGGATTGTTGCAGGAAAATAAATTTTTAAGGTAAAATATCATAAACTGTTTAGATCAATATGCACAACCAGTTTCATGATTATATATTAATCCGTTTCTGATATATTAATGAATTTGTAAAAATCACATAGACGCGGACAGACACAAAACAGAGCTAGGTACGACACACGTTATATAGTATTATTTGCTTGTTTTTAGCTGACAAATAACCCCGTATAGTTTCGGACAGTCGAACTGGACACCCTGTATATATAACATTTTTAATGACACCACAAAATGTGTTCACGGGACTATGATGCGTGCTCTTAGACCACTCCCGACTTTGGACGTTTGCTAAAAATAGTCAGAAAAATAGTTCAGCTATCAAACAACATGAACAACATATAGCTACATAACTACATATAGCTACATAAAGACCTACATGTATATAACATTTTTAATGACACCCCAAAATGTGTTCAGGGAACTATGATAAGTGCTCCCGACTATGGAAGTTCGTTAAAAAATAGTTCAGCTATCTAAATAAACAACTACTAATGCGCTGACTGTATTCAGAAGTATCAAATACTAATTATTCTGACTTTCAATTTAAAATATTACCTCGTAAACGTGGTAGCTCATTCGGTACTGCAACGTTTCAACTACGATACGCACCGGTGTAGATATTTTCTGCAACAAAAAAACAACACTGTCAATAAACATTCGTAAACGTAAATTGACAAATATATTGGTTCCAGAATGAAAACGAACTTTACGTTCCCCGTCAAAAGCTCTTGAAGTAGAAAAATATTGTTGTAAGGATTAGGTAATTATTTGTCGACGGATTTTGGATTCTAAATTAATTCTACTCTGAAATAACGTCACTGCGAAATATTAGAGTTCATGGAAAGATTACCTCAAGCCCAGGTACAGTAGGCTGCACTTTAATTACACCGCAATTTGAACGACACCTTCTGACAAACAGTAGAGACGTTATTAAAATTGTAAAATCCGTTCAGAAATAATACACTCTCCAACTTTTTCATTCTGGAACGTTCTAAAACAGACATTTCTAAACACTAAATTGGTGTGTTTGAAGTACTGCAGGTCCAAAAAAGGCAATTTACATAGAAACTCGGAACATCTGAATATTTCATTGACAAGTCGTTGGTTCAAAAATATTATCAACTGGCTGGTCCCGATCCGACTTTGCAGGGATAGGCAAATCAAAGTTAAATGTATATTATTAACAACAAAAATATATCAATAAATATACCTACACTATGTATTTCTTGTGGGGATTTTTAGTAACTTTGACCGCCCCAAATCCCCCCTAAAATTTCGAATTTTCTTTAAAACCTTTTTTAGCGAACACCTACGGCCCTAGAGGAAGCTACATACCAAATTTCATTCCAATCCGTTCCGTGGTTTTTGAGTGGATGAGTGGTATTTGTATTATATATATATAGATAAATTAGTTTGTAAAGAAATTGTTATAAATACTTTGTATGTGTGAACAATCTTTGTTTTTTATTACAACATGTTTCACCGTTTTACTGACGGCATTTACACACATTTTTTAACGTAAAACACTAGACATTAGGAATAGTTAAATGTTATCTTATCTAAACATCTATACATATAATAATAATAATAATAATAAAGTGTGTTTATTGCACTACATACAAGACAAAACATTGAATCAAAAGAAATACAACATAACTAACCAAAATAATAACTCATACCAAAATAAAGTTACACACTTACAGCATGACCCGTAGGTCGTCTGCCAGGTTGGATTTATTACCCTGAACAAAGAGGAAGTTCTAATAATTAAACTCATAAATAAATGCCTTCCTATACTTGAGCGCACTTCTCAAGAAATTTACTAAATTAAACCAGTTTTCCCCGTTCAATATCCTTATCAATCTGTCACCATCAATTACTTTACATTTAAAATATTTTTCTCGAATGCCACCTAATATTAAACATTCTCCTATAAAATGTATCATGGTTTCCTCCTCCCGGGAACTGCATAAAGAGCACATCCTTTCAATTCCATTCCTGCCTGGTCTAGCGTTTAGAGGCAGTGTGGCAGTCCTTGCTATGAATATTAAACTAATAAATTCTCGAGTGTATTTGTCATTAACATAAGCTGCCTCCCCAAGATTATATTCAAGTTTATTGTATACATCATACCCCTCACAATTTAAAATCCTCTCTTTCCATGAATTCATCGCTTCTTCTTCCAATTTTGCCAATAATTCATTCAATATTTTATTTCCCTGTCCATTTTTTTTTTTATCTTTAGAAAATCTAAATCGTAGTGCATTTTATCCCCCATTTCCAACCAGAACCTAGCCCAAGAAATATTCCTTTTAATGACCTGCCTAACTAGTTGTTTTGGTAATCTATTGTCTGTTATAATTACTTGTTCGGACATTTGCCATCATTTGTGTGTTAAATAATCAAACACGACGTTTCGTATTGTCTGTCATGCTAAGGCACCTAATTATATATTTAAAATTTATTTTTAAAGTTTCTAAATTCAAAGATTTTGCCTTTGTCTCTAAATATAATACACTATTAGGGGTATTATTTGGTAGGCCAAACATTCTCTTTAAAAAAAAACGTTGAAAATTATCTATAATAGGGTTTTGTCTATAACCCCAAACTTGTGACCCATATGTGACTATTGATTTACATGCTGCATCAAAAACCGCCTGTTTTGTTGAGATTGGAATACTATCTTTAACCATAAGATTCCTCCATGAAGAATTTAATGCATATTTCGCTACCGTAATTCTCTCTGTAAGATGTGAATTGAGTGATAATTGTGGTGTGAATGTAAGTCCAAGGTACTTGTACTGGTTTACTATTTCTATTATTACATCACCAAATTTCCATTTTTCATTTGTGCTCAAACGACCACCCTGCCTAAATACCATTATCTTTGACTTTTCCAAATTTACCAATAAATTCCACCTTTCACAATAAGTTTTAAACCTATCAATCATTTTTTGCAATATTTTGGGCTCTGAGGCCAATAATACTAAATCATCAGCATACAAAAGTACCCTAACATTTAAATCCCCTACCCACAAACCTCCGTCAACCGCATCGTGAATATCATTTACGAACAAAGCAAACAACAACGGAGAAAGAAGGCAGCCCTGTCTAACACCTGTAGTGGTTGCAAATTCATCTGTTAGCCCATCATTGAACCACACCTGTGATGCGGCACCCTCATATATATTTTTTAATAAACTTACAAATTTTGAGGATATTCCCAAGTTGTATAATTTGTAAAATAATTCCGCCCTACCCACCCGATCAAATGCTGCTTGAAAATCCACGAAAAAGCAGTACACTTTTTTCCCTCCTTTCCTACTCTTAAGCTTCACAATATTATATAAATTGAATATATTGTCGACCGCTGAATATCCTCTACGAAAACCAGCTTGGTATTCGATCAGGATGTTATTATTCTCCACCCAATCTTCCAACCTATGTAATAGTATCCCCGTAAAAATTTTTGACACAGCATCTATAAATGATATTCCTCTGTAATTATTAACATTTTCTGTTGAACCCTTCTTGTGTAGAGGAAATATGATAGACTTTTTAAATGAGTTAGGCACAATTTCATAATCCAATATATAATTAAACAGTTTTAACAACAATTCGAGAAACTCTTTCGGTGCTTGTTTATAAAATTCAAAATGAATCCTATCCAAACCAGGGGCCTTATTGTTTTTTGCTTTCTTTAAAACTTCATGAAGTTCATTCATAGTAATTTTTTTATCCAAACCTTCATTTTCCACAAATGGCATTGCAAAAGCTGTCGGACCGGTATCCCCCTTTGTAGTAAGCAGCTCTTGAAAATATTTAACCCAGTCTCCTGCCCCAATATTTCCTGCACACCTAAAAACCTTATGTTTAAATTTATTAACTAAATTCCAAAACTCCTTTGAATCTTTCACACTATTAAAACTATTCATTAGTTCTTTTGCATAATACACTTGTTTTTCTTTACATAATTTCTTATATTGTTTATTAGCTTCGATATAATCTTTTTTTTACAAACTCCACATTACTACGTCTAAACAAATTAAGTATTTTTAATACCCTTTCCCCTTACTTTCATACATTCATTGTCAAACCACGGCTGCCTCCTCTCTAACTTTCTCGTTACCCCCCGTGTCAGCCCATACGATGCTGCCTTGCAAATCATATCACGTAATGTTTGGCATTCTGTATTTACATTACCAAATGAACCATTTTTACATTTACATATTTCACGTAATTTCGTTTTAAATGAGATGTCATCATTTTTTGCCCATTTCAATTTTGGAAGAAGAGGCAATATCTCCCCTCTGGTAATATTCTCACCCACATCCAAAATCAATTCAATTGGCATATGGTCTGAATAATGCTTAATTAACACTGAAAAATCATTTACAAATTCTAGTGCCTCCGTTGAAACACAGCAAAAATCTATTACTGAGGCTCCAGCCCCCCCTATATATGTAAACTCTCCATTCTTATCCCCCTCCGTCCTACCATTTAATAAAATTAAATCCATATTTTCCCACATATCTATCAGTTTCTTCCCTTTCCCATTTATAACCATATCCTTTGAGCATCTTTTCTTATTTAGCATTCTATCGCGCATAACTTCACCCGGTACCAGCTGCCTGTCAGCAACTCTACCATTAAAATCCCCTATCAAAATAATCCTATTTTCTGTCAAATCATTAATTAAACTCTCTAACCTAAAAAAATCTACATCCCATTCCGACTCTTTACTCCCATTAAGGTAGACTGGCACCAGAGTTAATGGACTATCCCTAATATTAATTTGTATAAGTTCCAAACCATTCAACTTAATAAAATTTATAGAATTACTCAACTTCTTTTTGACACCCATTACCATACCTCCCTTAGCTCTCCCAAAAATTGAGACCCTTAACGCAGGCTGCCACACCACCTCATAACCGGGAAAAAGATTCCACCACTTTTTTATTTCGTCCTCTTCTACAAACGTCTCGAAAAGGAGGAAAACATCATAACTCATAACAAAATTACAAAAATCTGACTGATATGTTTTATTAATTAAACCCGCAATATTATAACTCAAAATTGTTACCTCTTTACTTTCCATTACACTCCGACTCTGGCAAACGACCTCCTCCTATACCTCATCCACCCTCACATTCACCCCTCTGTTTACACTTTTCTCCGCAACACTGTTTACAACTTCTAAAACGTTTCTTCCCAATAACTGCGACAATTCTTGAACACCGCCATCACTATTAGACTTCAGCACCATCTCTTCATTCAATGAATAGAACACCCCATTCACCATCAGCCGGTCCACCACCACCATAGTTCTAGTGTTGCTACTTGTCTTCTGTATCTCTCTTCTTAACGCCATTAATATCCCTCGTTTTTTCCTGGTTTCCAGTGCAAAATCCTTATGAATGACATAATCCGTACCTTTCAGTTTGTAAGTATTTTTTAGGATGTCATGTATATCATCATCATAGGGAATGTGTGCAATTATTGGTTTATTATCCCCTTTAGGACCTAAAATATGTGCCCTATTTATAAAAATTTTACTTGAAGTATTTAGCACCTTCACACAGAAATCAATAAGCATTAATTTTACATCTTCATTTTCCTTATACTTCAGTCCCCTAAAAATTAGATTATTTCGCCGCTGTCGATTTTCCATATCATTAAGTTTATTCTTAACAAAATTATTTTCTGTTTTTAATTTCTTTACTTCTTCTTTTAGAATTTGATTTTCCTCATCAGTTTTTTTAATGAGACTTTCCAGATTCTTAATGTCATCCCTGGTTGCCAGTGTTGCCAGTTTTTCATCAAGTAGCTTTGATATTAAATCTACTAAAGACTTTTCCATTGGAATTTTCTTTGAAATCTGCACTTCCGGGGAGCTGTTTGATCTTTCTCTTTTCCGACTAATTTTATCAGCGTTAAAATATGTATCAATTGTTTTTGACATATATATATATATTTTTTAATAAATAAAATAAAACACCAAATAGTTTCAAATATTAGGCCTAGCTAATCTTTCTAAGTTCAATTACACTCAATAGATAAAAGTTCATAACTCAAGCCCGCGTTTACTTAGGCTGATAGAGATATACTGTACAATGTAAACAAATAGTTCTGTTGTACAAATAGTTGTACTGTACAAATAGTTCTGTTGTAGGTTATCTAGGTAAACTACCTTCCACTAATGCTTGATTGTAATGGCTTCCAACAGATTTGTGCTTTAACTTTTCTTATTTAATATTAACTTACTTATAGATCCAGACATATCCATGTATTCTATTATATTCCCTGTTTCAGCCACTTTCCACTCACACAAAACTTAACTCACACAACAGCTTTATTCCCACTGAGATTGTTAAAATTGTAGGAGCTCACAACTAACACAACCTCTCTTCAATCACTCAACTCTCCAACCCATCTATACATATAAATAATATTGAAAGTGTCTGTCTGTTATTTAGAGTGCATACACCAACACCTCACTCAAAATCGTTAGTCAATAAATAAATAATACTTACATTATAATGGTCACTATTTTTCCCATACTTATAATAATATAATATTATTATAATATATTAATATTATAATAATTATAATAACGTATTATTATATACTATGTATCGCCTATTCACTCTCCACGTGCTTACTTGTCTATATATACTATGTATCGCCTCTTCAAGCTCTGACTTGTGTCTACGCAAAAAGTTTGCGTGACGCTAGATTTCAGAAACATAGTCAAGCAAGTGCCCAACGGGCCAATAGAAGTTATGACTTCAAAAATAATTCCACCACGCAGCTGAACCGCTGACGTGAGGTGACCGAATATTCAAAATCAAGTTTATATGTTTTATGGTTTCAACCCACTATTTGGGAAAGTTGTCTTTGTAGGAAATATTAGTGAAATTTGTTTGCATCTCGATCTTGCTGCCTCGGATAATGGACTGCTTCGTTTCGCTCGCAACAGACACACTCGCTTCCAGATAAAGCGAAGCAGTCCATAATCCGTGGGCTCGAGGTCAAACAAACGAGCGGAACGAAGATACGCGGGGCTGGAAGCTGAGGTGGAAACAAATATTCTAATAATATTTCCAACACGTAGGCAGCTATTCAGCGCCTTCCTGAGAAGACCAATATCCCAAATAGTTGGTTGAAACCCTAAATCACGTAAACTTGAAAATTCGCTCAACTCACGTCAGCGGTTCAGCTACGTGATAGAATTATTAGCTAACTTCCATAGGAAAAATGAGCTATTGAAGTGGCCCTTATGGTAAGACCCAATGTCGGGAGGAGCAAATGAGCACCGATCATGGTCCCCAGAATACTTTTTGGGGTGTCATTAAAATATATATATATATATATATACATATGTGTTCGCACTCTAGCGGCTGCATTTTAAGTCCGATTTGGTTCGAATTTGGTACACATGTTGGTTGTCTACGACGCTCGGACGAGTTCGTTAGCCAAAAAAATCCAACAATCGGAAACACGTTTTTTGACCGGAAGTAACTACTTTTTGAGGTTTTTCCCACTAGAATTAATATTTTTTAGAGTTTTTTCTACAAATATAAATGTAGTATGTTATTCTGTATAATTTTTTTTTTACGCGAACTTATAGCTCGCTTGGTTCCCCCAAAATCGATCAAAACGTAAAATAAAATAGAAGTACCCGGTTCAAAGCCATGTGGTGGACTGCACCGTGGGGTTCGCGTGCGAAGCACGCAATGTTTTATGCGTTGAAGACTATCCCAATATGCGGAATAGCGTGTGAACCATTTTGCAGCTATTCAGCACCGTCGTGAGTAGACCTATTTCCCAAATTGTTGGTTGAAACCCTAAAACATAGGCATATAAACTTAATTTTGGAAACCCGCTCAACTCACGTCAGCGGTTCAGCTGCGTGGTGGAATTATTTTATTAATGAACCCTACTGCGAACACACGTTTTATTATAAACTCGACCCTTTCTCGTTCAATGGAAACACTGCCTTTGACCGATCAGGGGTAAACCACAAGTGATGTTCTACAAATAACCTTTCTATTTTTATTATCTGGTCATTCAGTTTTACGAGAAAGTTTTCAACGTTATTTTAAAATCTGATTTAACCTGTGATAAATCTTCCGGCAAGTTTCGAGCAGTAGGGGATGTGAGGAAGCGGTGTTATCATTTTAAACCTTACTATTGCCTGTTTACAGTTTAGTTGATAGCATGGGCAGGATCAATCAGTTTAGTTGATCTCCATACTGTTCAAACGGAGATCTTAGGCTAGTAGCCCGCATGAAACCTCGTAAAACTCTTTTAAACTAGTTATTAGGAATATGTTTCCCTTGATATTGTCTTTAATTGATATTTATATTTTCAAGAATAACATTAATATAAATTGAAAAAATAGTTGTTTTGTTTACATTTATTTTGATGGAAGAACTGCTTTTTTTAGGAAAGTAAAAGATTGAATATTGTACAGCAATAACTGAATAATAGTATAAAAACTTTAGGATAAATTTTAAAATTTAAAATTTGTTATCAAAATGAATTACGGATTGAGAAAAATAAGCACTAACTTTAGTTTACAGAAAACATCAGAGCATTATTGGTGCTGTACCTATCATGACCTAAATTCTGTTGTAATTATTTGGAGAGTAAATTATTTTATTTGGTAGAATATATTTGCTTTCAGAAAACAATTTTAACAATTTGTTAGAATTGAAATAGCACAGCAATACACGTCCAGAATAGAACTAATGTAATGTTAGTTTTCTGTAGTTTAAACTTCATAATGGGGTTTACTTAAACATGAGGTACGTTACTGAAATGAAGAAATTTGTATCTTGAATTTAACACTGAAACAAGCATATTCATAATCCAAAGTGGTAGTGAATAGGAGCCGATGTAGTTAGGTTAGGTAGTAGCGCGGCAAGCCTCCATAAGGTCCGTGCTATCAACTAAACTGTGAACGGACAATAGAGTAGCGTGTTCGGGTAACTTGAAAATTCTTATCACATGGTCTGTACTATACAAGCAGTAAAATATGTTTATTAAATAATGAAATAATGTTTTCCTTATATAAATACGGACGATTCAAAATTATAGTAAACACATTTTGTTCATGATTAAACGTGCAAAAAACAAATAAAAACGTTTCATTCGGTAACGTTTTAAAACAGACGTTTCTAAACACTAAATTCGGGTGTTTAAAGTACGTCCAAAAGAGGCCATTTTGGACAGTAAAGATCCCGCAAAAATTTGATAACAAAAAGTGAGACCCCTGAGTGCTTTGCACGCTTAACTTAATTGCTACTTCTACACACGCAGTTAGGTTTTTATTAAAGTGTAGACCTGCTGTTCTTTTAACCTTTGTTATAACTGCTGTTATAAAAAACCCAAATAATTTGTTTTGAATATTAAACATTATTTACCATCTAAGCTTTGGGGTTATTATTAATCCCACACCTTTATTATAAAGAAAACATAGCATAATTCGTGCGGAGCACGCTGGGGTTTCGCCTGGTGTTATAATTTATTTGCAGTCGATATTATAATTCAAATCAAACGTATGTTGTTACGTAGGAATATTATAATTAAAACAGCTGATTTGTACCAAAAACTTTAAATAAATTTAGGTTAGGCCTATAATGAACCAAAACACGTTTATTTGCAACCAATTTGGCAAATTAAGAATTAGGAAATATTGTTCACAACTAACAGTTTTTATTGACAAGGTAAACAAACAGAAGGCTTACTGTATTATAAGTCAAACATCTGGTGTTACATACTATATCGTTTCCTTTAGTTGGTAATATCAAAATTTGTTTGCAATATTGATTATTGAGTATTTAAGTATGAATGATGAAATTACAACGCATGCCGAAATTCGAATCATTGGGGTTGGTCACAGCTCAATAGTAATTTACGTGAAAATATCAGCGTATACGATAGTCTGTTTGCATTTACTGCGTCGTGGGTCGCCGCCGGTGTTGGTGAACGAAACGAACAGAGGCCCCTAGTATTTAATGTTTAGTAAATGAATAAACACTTATTCAAGTATTGTAAACATACATTGTATACATTCAACTAGACCAAGGCTATGTAGTGTTTCTTACGGACAAACGGAAATAAAAGATCTCTGTAGGCTGTAGGAATAGAAATTGTCCAATTATTGTCTAAGCTAAACAGAAATAATTTGTAACTTGTTTCAAAATTTGGAATTTAGAAGGCCCCAAATTTTTGTTTGTTTGTTTTGAAATTGCTTGTGTTGCATATCACATTAAAGCCCATACGATGAGATTTAAAATGAGGTGTCAAACATCCTTCTAGCATAACCCGTTCAAAATGGAAAAACTACAAGCATTTGTGATCCAAAACACATGCAAAATTCGGCTATTATAGCCATTTAAAAAATTTTATGCAAAATACTAATCAACAAAATATAATTTTAAAAATAGATTGCTAATGTATTTAGTTTGTAATAGATATTACAATTATCAATTATTACAATTATTCTTACTGTATATTGTGTTACTTTTACGGAAATAATGATTGATTAGGACAGAATTAATTGTATAAAAGTTCGGTGGTGGGGGTAGTTTTGAACTGTACAAAATGTAACACAGAGGTAGAAATATACACACAGTATCCCCAACATTTGTCCACAAAATCCCTAATTTGATCTACAGTTTTTTTAATTTTTTAAAAAGAATTTTAAATATTTTCGGAATAAAAAGTAGTCTAAAATATTCTCTGAAAATTCCTCCATATATATTAATGAAAGTTTCGTCAAAATTGGTTCAGCCATTCCGGAGATTAGTCTGCATAAACAGACAGACAGACAGACAACAAATTAATAAATGTGTGTTTAGGTTTTGGTAATGTGTGAACTAACCATATGAGCTTAGAAAAAAACTTATACTTTTAAATCACAGACAGACACTTAAGTTGTATTATCTTAAATGAACAGATAACTAAAATACAAAAAATGAAACACATCTGAGACGTAGAGGATAAGGGATGGAGCTAGGGTTGAGGGATTGTAATAGGATCCTTATATTTATTAAAGTTCTACTAGGACAACTACCCCTCAGCTGATCCCAGACAGAAATGAGGATAAAAACCAGAGATATTTAAATGTTGTATTTAATTTGTATTCAAGCTCGTCCCAATTCTCCGCGGTGAGTAAGCACCACCCACCACTAAATGGGACTGGGGTTTTATCGTTGTCCTGGATATTACTGGCACACGTCATATCAATGCTAAGTATTTAATTTCAACGTTTTAACGTGTGACGCTAGCAGGATGATATTTTAGCAAAAAAAGGTAAAATGTTGACCTGTATTCTTCGCAATAACGGTGTCGAAAGAAATCCATTGTGTTGGTCGATTTGCATCCACAGCTCGATCGCATTGTTGGGAGCGGATTTTCTTTTGAGTCACGTACTTGGTACACTAAGCATTTAGACAATTTTTTGCAATAGTTTTTTTTTATGAAGGGCAGGTGAAAAAGCTACGATATACATTGTCTATCTCAACCATTCTACCAAACTGTACCGCGTTATTCAGCAGGTCAAAACTAACAAACAATTCGACCACGCAGCTCAACCGCTGACGTGAGTTGAGCGAATTTCCAAAATTAAATTTATATATGTTTTTGGGTTTCAAACAACTATTTGGGAAATTGATCTACTCACCAAGGTGCTGCCAGCATGTACCAAATATATTGCCATCGGTCACCACGGTAAAAGCCGTGGATTTAATTCTGGTACTTTTACGGTATTTTACGTTTTGATTGTTTTTGGGGAACCAGATGGGCTATAAGGTCGCGTAAAAAAACAAAATGTGCAGAATTATTTCGTATATCTATTCTTGTAAAGAAAACTTCAACAAAATTTAATTCTAGTACGAAAAATCTCAAAATATTGTTACTTCCGGTCAATTTTTTTGGCTAACGAACTCGTCCAAACGACTTAGAAAACCAACCTGTGTACTAAATTTGGACCAAATCGGACATAAAATGCGTCCGTTAGAGTGCGCACAATTATATACATTATACTTCCGGTCAAAAATGTGGTCTACTTAAGGTAATTTTTTTTGGTTAACCTACCAGTTCAAGCAACTTAGAACCCCAATGTGTGTACCAAATTTGGTCCAAAGCGGACGTAAAATGCGTCCGTTACAGTGCGCACACATATATTCATATACATATATGATTTTTAATGACACCCCAAAACGTGGTCTGGGGACCATGATCGGTGCTCTTTTGCTACTTCCGACCTTGGGTCTTACCATAAGCGCCACTGCAATAGCTCATATTTCCTATAGAAATTCGCTAAAAACGCATTATACAAGTAGGCCAGTCGGTAGGGGTAATTTAGACTAAAAGTTCCAGTAATTTACAATACGGCTGATTTTTTTTTTACAAGTAAACTAGCGGGCCCGACCCGGCTTTGCACGGATAGACAAATCAACCTGATCTAATATACTAATAATTAGCCCAAGTATTTTAGTTCATTGTAAAAAAAAAAGTTCATTGTAGGCCTAACCTAAAATTATATTCAGTTTTTGATCCAAATCAGTTGTTGATCAAAATCAACTGTTGATCAAAATCAGCTGTTTTAAGCATTTCATACGAACAGCTGTTTTTTGTGCCCCTGATAAAATCAAAAGAAATCTTTCTTCTTCTTCCTTAAGATTGATCTTCCATAAGATTAACATTGAAACTTTGAGGGCCACTGGGGCGTAGCCCTAATGACCTAGGGCTTCGGTAAATGGCCTAAAGCCTTCCCAGGGTTAACCTGTGTTACTATGCAAAATTTCAAAGCAATCGGATGGACGGTTTGGTAACGCATAAAGGACAAACATACAGACGGACATACATTGAATTTTATATATATAGATTAAAGTATGTAGATTAACACAAAAAATGTTTACCAGTCTATCGATTTAACAAAGTTGAAAAAAAAATCGATTATCATTTTTTTCTTCTATTATCCTTAATATTTCGAGCTGGGATAAAGATAGAGAAAAATAAAAACTACCACTGTGTAGGAGAGGTTTCACGATAACAAGCTGAGACTCAGCATAAATGTTTAAAATATATATTTTAACTCCTATGTCAAGTTTCAATTCGATATATTAAATTTGGCCAATTTAGAATGAGCCAACGCTTCATATATGAATGAGATTTCCCCCTTTTAGTGATTTCCCCTACTGCAAAATACATACCTGCATTATCGAATTTTTTCCCGACAAACCATTGCTCGGACGAAATAAAAATACATATGACCTTTATTATTGAAAAATACCTCCCCTACACGCTGGTATTTTTTATTTTTCTCTATCTTCATCCTAGCTCGAAATATTAAGGATAATCGAAGAAAAAAATGATAATCGATTTTTTTTCAACTTTGGGAAATCGATAGACTGGTAAACTTGTTTTATGTTAATCTACATACTTTAAGGTACTTATAAAAAAATCAGCCGTATTGCAAATTACTGGTAGTTGTAACCTATACCGACTGGGCTAAAGGCAGACAACTTGTAAACTAAGCAGGACACATGTTGTATTGTATTTGCTAGTTTTGACCTGCTGAATAACACAGTAAAGTTTGGTAGAATGGTTGCGGGACACTCTGTATTAATACAGTTACCAAAACATACCAATGTAATTTTCAAACTTGCGATCATGTTTGGACTCAGCACAGACTTGATGAAAGTTATCACGGACTGTTCACACGTACACTGTAAGCGTGGGAAGTACAGTATACGGAAATTACTTCATTCAAATACATGACTGTTGCAGCTGCAGACATGTCGTTGCAATGAATAACTGAGTAGCTTTGGAGACAGTCTCTTGCTGATTCAAGGTCCCAAAAAATCTAACTATTTGTGCCGGGTTTAGCACAATTTTATTGCATTATACATTATTACATTATATTAGAGCAGAATATTATTTGATACATATGACACTCAAATTGCCTTAAAATATTTAGTATAGTTTGTATGTCCAACGGATGGCGTTGTTTTTTAAAAAGTATATTCAAACACTTGTGTATTCGAAAGCAACTTTGTGTCAAAATTTCAAAGCAATCGGTAAAGAACTTTCGGAGATTTAAGATTTTGAAAAAATGACCATCTACATTTGTATCTATACTTATAAAAGCCAAATACCATTGACTCATTGACTCATCACAGTTTCTCCAAAACCACGTGGCCTACAAACATGAAATTTGGCACATACTCTTTATAGGCTCTAGACGCGCACTAAAAAAGGGTTTCCGAAAATTCGAAATTTTAGGAAAGGTTTTGGGAAGTCGAATTTACAAAATCACGATTTATCAAAATCTACCGAACGGATTGGAATGAAATTTGGTATATGTGATAGTTATTCGTGGTAGACATGACGATACTATATCTGAGCTTATGCAAAAGGCTCTGGATCTGGTCTGGAACTGGTGTCAGGGGCAGGGCCTAAGTATCAACCCGGCCAAAACTGTACTTGTCCCCTTCACCAGAAGAAAGAAACTGATGATAGAACTCCCCTCCATCAATGGGGTCCGACTGGAGCTTTCGGGGGAGGCTAAATATCTTGGATTAATTCTTGATCGAGGGCTTCTCTGGAATGCTCAGTTGGAAGCAGTTCTAAAAAAAGCTACCAGGGCTATTTGGGCTAGTAATCAGCTTTATGGTAAAACATGGGGCATTACCCCCAAAATGGCTGCATGGTCTTACACTGCCATTATTAGGCCAATTATCACATATGCGGCCTTGATATGGTGGCAGAAGGTTAAACAGTCTGGTGCCAAAAACAGGCTGCAAAAATTACAAAGGCTAGCGTGCCTAGGGATTTGTGGAGCCATGCGCTCTTGTCCCACATCAGCTATGGAAGTACTTCTTGATCTGCCTCCTCTGCACATTTTTGTGCGGGGGGTTGCGTTGCGATCTGCCCTGGCGATGATGGGGACCCATAACTTTAAACCAGGAGATCTGGTAGGTCACCTGACCATATTGCAAGAGCTTAATGGGATCAAGGTGGACCTTATGGTGTCGGATGTGATGAGAAGGACACTTAATTTCGACCACTCCTTCACAGTGAAGATAGATGGTCTCCAGGAGGCAGATTGTGCTGGACATGGACATATACAAAAATGGTATACTGATGGCTCCAAAATGGCCAGCGGTGTTGGTGCAGGAGTCTATGGTCCTAGGTGCAGTGTATCTAGGGCTATGGGAGCCTTACCATCAATCTTTCAAGCGGAGGTCGTTGCGATAGATCTCTGCGCACGTGAAATCCTAAAAAGAGGGATTAAGGGAGCTAGGATTGACATCCTTTCTGATAGCCAAGCTGCCTTGAAGGCACTTGAATCATTTGCCTTTGAATCAAGGCTGGTTTGGGACTGTTTTAAAGTAGTGAATGACATGGCTAGACTCAATGAAGTTACTCTTAAATGGGTGCCTGGTCATGTAGGTATTAAGGGCAATGAGGCAGCAGATAGACTTGCTAGAGTGGGAGCTAAAAAGCCCTTCATTGGTCCAGAACCTTTCTGTGGGAGGCCTAAAAGCCATCTGAGAAATGTTGTTGAAGTCTGGACGGAGAAGACATGGTCCACACATTGGAACAATGCTCCTGGGCTTAGGCAGGCAAAAAAGTTTATCTGTCTCTCTAAGTCAAAAGCACAGAAGCTTTTATTATTGGGTAGGAATAACCTTAGACGGATTGTGGGAATTCTCACTGGTCATTGCCCGGCCAAATACCACCTCAAAAAAATGGGGCTGGTCTCGGAAGACTCTTGTCGATTCTGCTCCCGCGGAACTGAATCGGCTCAACACCTGCTGTGCGAGTGCGAGGCTCTCGCGCGGAGAAGATTTACGGCTCTTGGAAATGCTTTTGTTAGCCCGGAAGAGGTCCGTGGTGTTGATCCCGGGACCCTTATTGGTTTCGTAAGAGACCTGAAGGGGATCTGGGATGATCACTAGAAGGGGATGTATACCACAATAGATCTTAAAGGTCGCAGTGGTGAGGAGGCTTATCATACCTCTACCCCAAAAAAAAAAAA
>JAGFPH010004424.1:24136-43283 GCA_018207615.1 Philaenus spumarius | reverse complement strand
ATGTAACAACAATATTCGCTTTCATCGGCAGACTGTTGTTGACGGCTCGTTATTACAAAAACAAAGATATGTTTGCTGACATTGATCCTACTGAAAGGGATTTGGGAGTTGAATATTTGACTGGCATGGAACTGATGTATCGTGAAAGGGTAATTACGTATGGGCGGAGTTCGCAAAATGCGGCTTTGTCGGTTGAATACTTTCACATACTTTCTCAAAAACATATTTAAATTATTAACACGTTCACATGTGAGCTTGACACTGAACAATATGAGAAGCGGCCGACGCACAGTGCTTCGCACGCCAATCCCGTATTGGGAGAATTTTCAATACAAAGAGCATTCCGTGCTTCGCACGCAAACCCCCGTATTGGGAGAATTTTCAATACACAGAGCATTGCGTGCATCGCACGCCAACCCCCGTATTTGGGTATTTTCAATACACAGTGCATTGCGTGCTTCGCACGCCAACCCCCGTATTTTGAATATTTTCAATACACAATACATTGCATACTTCACACGGCAACCCCCGTATTGGGAGTATTTTCAATGCACAGAGCATTGGCTTCGCACGCCAATTTTAAGTCTATGTGCTATGGAAGCACATGTGCGTCCTCTTTAAAATATTAGTGATTATTATGTAGAAAGGTTCAAAAATAAAGTAATTATTATTAATTTAGTCTATAAATATAAAAAATAAAAGGTCAGCTCCTAGCATAGAAAAAAAGAAAACAAAGCTAGAGAGAAAACTATTCGATCGATTTCGAACAAATTTGCACCAAACACGTCAATTAGGCCTGTGTAAATGCACGAAAAAGGGTATTGAAAAATTTTGCAAAACAATCCCCTTTCTGGCCAAAAAACCCCATAAATCAGTTATTATTATTAGGTAACCGAGAGTTTTTAGAACGACGCTGTCTTTTGCATATGGTAGGGTATATTAAGGGCTAAAAATAAGTCAAATTTTATCAAAATCGTTAGACCCTTTTTTTTTATAAAAAAAAGTGATTTTGGGGGTTTTTTTGGCCAAAAAGAGGGTTATGTTTCTAAAAAAAAATGTCGTGCATCTATATAGGCCTAATTGACATGTCTGGTGCAAATTTGTTCGAAATCGATCGAATAGTTTTCTCTCTAGCTTTGTAAACGTACAGTCAGACAGACATACATACAGACATTTTGTAAAAAACACTTTTTTGGACTCAAGGGGTCCCAAAACGGATATATCTACAAAAATCTCAACATCGATTTTTTTGCGATCACAATACTTTCTCTATACTATAGTATAGTGAGAAAGTAAAATATAAATTTTAACAACAGTTGCGCTGTTTTAACTACAGTACGTTAAAAAATAAACGCACACAATTATAGGGATAGTCACGTCAGAGTAACCGCATCTAATTGGCACTAATACTGGGAAAATGAAATTGCATCAAATTAATTATCAAATAATTCGATCAAGCAGCTGAACCGCTCACGTGAGTTGAGAGAATTTCAAAATTAAGTTTGTACTAGCTGACCAGTGCGAATATTTCGCAAGCTAAGAGTACGAACCTGACATAATACGTTGATTTAGTTCAGTCAATTACGTTTATCACGATTTCTCAAAAACTACTGAACGGATTGAAATGAAATTTGGTATGTAGCTTTCTCTAGAAGTATAGGTGCTCACTAAGAAAGTGTTTGAAAAAATTCGAAATTTTAGGGGGGTTTTGGGGGGATCAAAGTTATTAAATCACGATTTCTCCAAAATTACCGAACAGATTGGAATGAAATTTGGTATGTAGCTTCCTCTAGGGCCATAAGTGTTCTCTAAAAAAGGTTTTTAAAAAATTGGAAATTTTAGGGAGGTTTGGGGGGTAAAAATTACTAAATCACGATTTCTCCAAAATTACCGAACAGATTGGAATGAAATTTGGTATGTAGCTTTCTCTAGGGCCATAGGTGCTCACTAAGAAAGGGTATGCAAAATTTCGAAATTTTAGGAGGGGTTTAGGGGATCAAAGTTACTAAAAACATAATTTCAGATCTTTTATTATTATGACAATAGTGCCTTTATTATTTAAGATCTATATATATAAAAGCCAAATACCACTCACTGACTGAACACTTAAAAAGAATACAATTACGTTAAAAATACTGAAAATACCAACCACCACGGGCAACGCCGTACGGGTCAACTAGTACATTATAAATAACAGTTTATAACACTTGCATGTGGAATGTAAACAATCAAACTAACAGCAGCGGAACAACTAGCTGTGTGAGGTTGCACCTCAACCTTGCTCCGCTCGCAGCGGAACAACTAGCTGTGTGAGGTTGCACCTCAACCTTGCTCCGCTCGCAGCGGAACAACTAGCTGTGTGAGGTTGCACCTCGACCTTGCTCCGCTCGCAGCGGAAAACTAGCTGTGTGAGGTTGCACCTCGACCTTGCGGCCTCGGGATAGGGACTGCTTCGCTTCGCTCGCAGGGTACAAACTGGGTCGTCGACCACGTGGGTTTGAACCGGGTATTTTAAGTTTTGATCGATTTTGGGCTACAAGTTCGTGTAAAGAAACAAAATGTGCACAATACTATCCTATATTAATTTTTTTTATATAAAACCATTAAAAAAAATGTAGTACAAAAATCTAAAACATAGTTAGGCCTACTTTTGGTCAAAAACGTGCTTCTGGCTGTTGGATTTTTTGTTATCGAACGACATAGACAACCAACGATTTTACCAAATTGGACTTAAATCGAACACATTTGTACGTATTGGAACGGCCAATCGACCGATCCAATTGGGGTTAATTAATTACATTAACCCTCAGCTGGTCAGGTGATTTTTTAAAACATAACTGGTCATGTGGGGTCTTTTGGGACCCCAGTCAGATATTAAAGGATAAAAAATACTAAATGTTTTTTTAAATACAAACCATACATTTTGGTTTATTATTATGTATAAAAGGCTACATTTAACATAAAAAATTATTATTATTAACAAATGTATCCTCCCTTTTTCTAAGTTTATATATATCATGTCCTGTTTTGTAACGACTAGAACAGCACATTTTTCAGGTTTTTTTTCGTCATTAAATTTGAACTAAATCCATTACTTTTATATCTTTCTTGTAAGATCATAGTATGATGTGTCTACCTAAAACATAAAAATGACAAATATAACAAAAGAAAAAAAACTGACGGACAAGTTTTTGGGTAATTTTTTGTCGTAATATTTGTTCAAACCCTACACCAACATGATTCAAATTAGGTTGAGTAGCTTAGAAAAGGTTATATTAGGTGAGATTTGGTTATGTCAGGGTATTTTAAGTTAGATTAGATATAATATACATAAAAAATAAATATTGTATATATGTATATAGGCTAAGTAGGAATGTAGAAATGTATGTATAAAAAGTAACACAATTGGTCACTTGGGGTCTTTTGAGACCCCAAGGTATTTTTTTCTGGTAAACGGGTTAACTTGATGAGTCCTTTATGGCCTAATAATTTTTGTTCGTATGAGTCAGGAAAAGTCCTAAAACAAGAAAATAATACAAATTAATTTCCGTAAGTTATTTAAAAAATAAAAGTAGCTGGGGTCCTGGAAGACCCCACGTGACCAGTTAAGGGTTAATTAAAATAAATTCAAAGTCAATATAACAAAAGATTAAAGCCAAAGGGTGTCAAAAAAGCCCAAAATTAAGATAAAAAAGTAGTTTCCAATGTGAAAATAGTATTTAGTAATAATTTTGAAGAATTAACTAAAATTGTGTTAGTTAAATACGTGCAGACTATGACGTATGCTTTAGCGACAATGTCAAGCCAAAACCTTGCAGGATCTGACAGGCATTAACTTGTCCAGTCTTGTCTAAATTTGGTAGAAATGAATTAACATTGAAAGATAAGGGTTTGTAATTTTATAAAAAAAAGTTGTTATTATTAGATTTATGTTGAAAGGAGAGTTAAATAAGCAAGGAGAAATAAAAATAATTTTGTTATGATAATTTGTTAAAAAGTTATAGACAAAAATGTAAGCGTAAACAAATCGATTTTGCAGAATTTGAATAAAATCCAAAAACAAAGTAGAATCATTTGTAGAGTTAAAAAGGGTTAAGAAAATAAGGTAATAAAAAATATAAAGTTATAAAGTTTTATAGCTTAAAAATAAAGTGTAAAGTCATTCTTGGGCATAAAAAGGCCAATAACTCATAAAGTTCAAATGTAATTAAATCATAAAAAATAGCATTTAATAGAGTCAATAATAGGGCATAATCAAGCCGAAGTTCAATATAAATAAATAAATAGTTTTGTAAAAATAAAATAAATTAATAAAAATTTTTATTAATTCAAAATAAATACAAGGGAGATTAATAAAAGGGAAATATTGATAAAATAGGGTATATGTATGTGTAATAAATTGTAATGCCATGTGAGATATGAAAAGAGCTTTAAAGGGGGGGAATGAAACGCCGAAAACCAAACGAAGGCAATTAGAGTAACAACAAGCTGAATAACTAGACAACCAAACAAGCTATCAAAAAACCAACACCAGATTTACGCGTTTCAAGACCAACCGAAGAGGATACAAGCAAGAAAAAATGGAAAATTTCAAATTTACAGGAAATAAATTTCAAAATTTAAGCAAAACTAACGAAGTCTATAACTCAAGAAGGAAGAGGAGTAGAAACGCCATTCGAATTCCAGAGAAACCAGAAAACGTCAACCAATCCATAGAAGTCAATAAAACCAAAATCCGACCACGCAAAAAGAAGTTATAGAATTTGGATAAAATCAAAGAAAAATTCGCCAAACGACAGGCACGGACATGAAGTCAAGCCCGAAGCACCAAGAGGAAAGTGACGTCATCGGAGCTACTACGAAGAGCAAAACAGACCGCACATTGTAATTCAATAAATGAAGATAATAATTAAATTAGGCCTAATCGATGGGAAATAAAGGCACTAAAATTCATCAAATAAATCAGGGAATATATTAAGACCAAAAAATATATTTCTAAAGCAAGAAATCAGGATTTCTTGTTACATAGAGGAAGATGCTGGTTTGACAAGTAAAAGTCGAGAAGAGAAGCTTGCATCCCCTCTAACATCAGTTTAGCACGAAGCGCCAACGAGTAAACAGCTGACCGAGATCCGAGGGTACTTAGACAGAGAAAGTCGTAGGGCGATCAGTTTCGGTGTGCGTTCGTTCTAGCTCCGGCCTAAAGCTAAGTCGGGTCGTGATAATTTCGGGAGAAGAATATCTATATAAACGGCCTATCTTGCCAAAAGATACTACAATCAACTAGGAGAGGACAACTTTAATTAAGTCTAGGAGAAGACAACTGTAAGCCGAAGAAACCATTCTGGGGACCAAGGAGAACAACTTTAAATCGCTGGAAATCGACAGAAGGAATTACGCGTCGAACTTCTTGTGTTCTGTAAGTGGCAAACGATCATTGTTACTTATAATTTTAAATAAATCCCTTTTTTGTAAAGTAATATATAAATTAAATAAATAAATTCAAGTAAATTCGGGGGAAATTGAATAAAGTAAACTCGTTTAGTAAATTTCATTACTCACAATGGCAAATCGTCGTATGTAAATAATACAATCATTAATATACAAATTTTAATTAATAAATTAATTAACCACTTTGCTACTTTTCAATATATGTAATTATAAGTTAAAGATTAATAAATTTCATTGTGTTTTTGAAAATAATAATTTGTTGTTTCAAAGTTAATGGATTTATGTTAATTAATAAATCGTTTTTGTGTTTTCAATAGAAAATTTTTGAATATATAATTTACAAATCCAATCAAATTAATCCTAAAACCATTCAGTGCTCTAGTGTAAATAAGTCAGCAGGTGAGTTATTCACGGATCACTACAAATTTAACTCCAAAGGGAACGATTCCGAAAAAGAGTCTAGAATTGAGCTAGTGTACTACACAAAAGACAAAAAAGGTCTAACTAATTTAAATTTAAAAAACTTAAGAATAGAAAACAAAAAGTTTTCCTTTTCTTGCCCTCGCCAAACCTCTCAAATTGTTCTAACGGGATAGTACAACGGAACAACATCAAATAAGGCCTGAAAACACTTGGGTGTTATTTGATGAGGGAAAGTGTTAAAGTTAACAACAAAAGGTTGTGTTTATCGAATAAATTTAAAGGGTAGGGAGGTTTGCGCGTGGCAGTATGTAATATATAACATTTTTAATGACACCCCAAAACGTGTTCTGGGGAACATGATCGGTGCTCATTTACTACACCCCGACCTTATGTCTTACCATAAGGGTCACTGCAGTAACTCATCTTTCCTAAGGAAATTCGCTAACAAGCCTAGTTTGTTATTCGTTTAAGTATTATTTTTTAATTTACAATCCCGAGAAGCCGTTTCAGGGCTACAAGTAAGTGGTTGTATCTCGTAAAAAGTTTATTACTTAGGGTAAAAGCAGGCGGTGTAATATTAGATATTGTGCACCTTGTACTTCAGGCTATCATTGTGTTAAACAAGCTTTAACGTTCAAGCGACATTTATTTTAAGAAAAGAATTTCACTTTAAGTTTGTAAACACTACTTTTTGTAACGCACAAACTTAAGTTGTCTCCGTTTTCTCCTACAAAATTTGAAAAAATTATGTTTTGGTAAGGCCATGGAAGGGACGTCACATAGACCTAACAATGCACCAACAACAGTGAGCTCCCATTAACACGTTCACTGCTAAGGACGCACATGTGAGCTTGACACTGAACACTATGAGAAGCCAACCCCCGTATTGGAGTATTTTCAATACACAGTGCATTGGGTGCTTCGCACGCCAACAACCGTATTGGGAGTATTTTCAATACACAGTGCATTGCGTGCTTCGCACGCCAACCCCCCGTATTGGGAGTATTTTCAATACACAGTGCATTGCGTGCTTCGCACGCCAACCCCCGTATTGGGAGTATTTTCAATACACAGTGCTTTAGGTGCTTCGCACGCCAAACCCAGTATTGGGAGTATTTTCAATACACAGTGCAGTGCGTGCTTCGCACGCCTAACCCCGTATTTGGAGTATTTTCAATACACAGTGCATTGGGTGCTTCGCACGCCAACCCCCGTATTGGGAGTATTTTCAATACACAGTGCATTGGGTGCTTCGCACGCCAACTCCCGTATTGGGAATATTTTCAATACACAGTGCATTGCGTGCTTCGCACGCCAACCCCCGTATTGGAAGTAATTTCAATAAACAATGCATTGGGTGCTTCGCACGCCAACCCCCCCTATTGGAAGTATTTTCAATACACAGTGCATTGCGTGCTTCGCATGCCAACCCCCGTATTGGGAGTATTTTCAATACACAGTGCATTGCGTGCTTCGCACGCCTACCCCAGTGTTGGGTGAATTTTCAATACACAGAGCAGTGCATCCGGTTTAAAATACTACATCGGATTATTAGTATAATTGTTTTCTTTCTGATATTGGTGGTGGTAAGAACGAGTAATTTTTAGTTGAAATGAAAAGATTTTAAAAAATTTAATCGTTCTCAATGTTTTCTTTTTTCTACAGGGAAAAAGTAATGTCATGACTGTAATGGCAACCCCTCTGAAGCTCTATGGACCAAGAGTACTGTCAGGAGCTTTGATTGATTTATGTACCAAAAACATTTTGTACATTTATCTATACTAATATTATAAAGAGGTAAAGTTTGTTTGTTTGTTTGTTTGTTTGTTTGTATGTAGGGGGTAATCTCTGGCACTAATGAACCGATTGAAAAAATCGTTTTACTAATAAAAAGCTACACTATCCCTGAGTAACATAGTCTATAATTCATTTCGATAAAAACATTTTTCTATTTCAATATTTGTAAATTTAGTCGGAAAAATTCTTAGGTTAGGCCTAGAATGATAAACCAACACATGTATTTACATTTATTACCATAGCAACCAATTGAATAAAATAACAGATAATATAGCTGTTAGCACCAATATTTCCATTAACAGCTGATTTCAAAATTTGAAGCAATTATTTTTGTATTTCTAGCTTTTAGGTTATGGTTTTAATGTAAAGACCTGAGCCTTGCTGGTTCATTTAACCATTGGGGGTTGGCGTGCGGAGCACGCAGGGGTCTCCCCTAGTGTTTAATATAGACACGTTATTATTATTATTACTAAAAATGTAGATAAAAACATCTCGGAAGGAAATCTACAATTTATGGTTGGTTTTTCAACATTTAACGATTTGTACATACTCTGAAACCGAAAATCATATTTAAGTTCGCGAGGCAGAGTTGCCGCTTGGTACACGCGAAATGTGCAAGCATATTTCTACAAAGAAATCCTGAACTAAAAATACCAAACATGAGCTAGGAAATGGCCTTTGAATGCCAAACTGACCTTTATGCCTGGACAATATGTTGCTATTAGTCGGTTAACATTACAAGCGTTAAGGTCAACACATATTTTTGCAAACTATATTAGATGTCAGAACGTCTTCAACACGTTCACTGCTACACAAATTTCGTAATTCCTACGCTAGGAGCAGAATTTTTATTGTTTATATTTATAACCTAAATGAGTAGAAATTACTTTATTTTTTAACCTTTCTCCGTAATAATCACTAATATTTTCAAGCGGTCGCACATGTGCGTCCATAGCACATAGGCTTAAAATTGGAAGCACGCAATGCACTGTGTATTGAAAATACTCCCAATACGGGGGTTAGCGTGCGAAGCACCCAATGCACTGTGTATTGAAAATACTGCCAATACGGGGGTTGGCGTGCGAAGCACCCAATGCACAGTGTATTTAAAATACTCCCAATACAAAGGTTGGCGCGCGAAGCACGCAATGCACTGTGTATTGAAAATACTCCCAATACAAGGGTTGGCGCGCGAAGCACGCAATGCACTGTGTATTGAAAATACTCCAAATACGGGGGCTGGCGTGCGAAGCACGCAATGAACTGTGTATTGAAAATTCTCCCAGTACATGGGTTGGCGTGCGAAGCACGTACTGCACTGTGTATTGAAAATACTCCCAATAAGGGGGTTGGCGTACGAAGCACAAAATGCACTGTGTATTGAAAATACTCCCAATACGGGGTTGGCGTGCGAAGCACGCAATGCACTGTGTATTTAAAATACTCCCAATACAAGGGTTGGCGTGCGAAGCACCCAATGCACTGTGTATTTAAAATACTCCCAATACAAGGGTTGGCGCGCGAAGCACGTAATGCATTGTGTATTGAAAATACTCCCAATACGGTTGTTGGCGTGCGATCCCGCAATGCATTGTGTATTGAAAATACTCACAATACGTGGGGGTTGGCATGCAATGCACTGTGCGTCGGCCGTTTCCCATAGTGTTGAGTTTCAAGCTCACATGACTTGTGCGTCCTTAATGTGTTAAACGCGTTACGTCAAGCTGGCGATTTACCAGTAGTCCGTAAACTTCAATACAGGCCAACACAATAGTTTAAATTATTTAAAACTGAAACCCACTAACAGTATGTTTTTGTTTTCTAATTATTAAAAGTTTTACTCGAAAAGAAAAAGAAAAATACTCGAATCCAAGTGAAAACTTTTAAAAACTTAACAAATTTAAGACAGTTTAATCTAAAAACGTGACATTTAAATTACGAGGTCTATGTTTTTGTTTCTTTAAACTCGTTCGGTGATGTATTTTACTTTTGTTAATTACAAATTAGATTGCGGGATTACGTTGACGGGAAATTCTATCCACGTTTCCAACAGAGTTATAATTATTGAACAAAACTTGTATTTGAATTATCTTTACCAAAGGTGGAAAGGACGTGTCCCGACAATATTATATGCTAGTATTTTCTTGGATACTGTTTCCTAATACTTTTTAGCGAATTTCCATAGGAAAAATAAGCTATTGCAGAGGCCCTTATGGTAAGACCCAAGGTCGGGAGTAGCAAATGAGCACCGATCATGGTCCAAAGAACACGTTTTGGAGTGTCGTTAAAAATCATATATATGTATATAGTGTTCGCACTCTAGCGGCCGCATATAAAGTCCGATTTGGTTCAAACTTGGTACACACGTTGGGTGTCTACGTCGCTCGGACGAGTTCGTTAATCAAAAAAATCCAACAATCGGAAGCACGTTTTTTGACCGGAAGTAACTATGTTTTGAGATTTTTCCTACGAGAATGAATTTGTTTTTCAGTTTTTTCTACAAATATAAATGTAGGATGTTATTCTGCACATTTTGTTTTTTTACGTGACCATATAGCTCGCTTAGTTTCCTAAAAATCGATCAAAACGTAAAATACCACAGAAGTAGCTGGTTCAAAGTCACGTGGTGGATTCTACCGCGGGGTTGGCGTGTGAAGCACGCAATGCATTGTGTATTGAAGATACTCTTAATATGCGGAATGGCGTGCGAACCATTTTGCAGCTATTCAGCACCGTCGTGAATAGACCTATTTCACAAATTGTTGGTTGAAACCCTAAAACATAGGCCTATAAACTTAATTTTGGAAATTTGCTCAACACACGTCAGCGGTTCAGCTGCGTGGTCGGATTATTTTCACTATTATAACACGGCATAAAAGTTTCTCCGATGCTTCCTAATCACCTTGTATTTGCGGTATTTTCATGTCTGATTGACTGTCTGTCTGTCATGAAATTATTAAGAAACTTTGTACGATTTTCAATTACTGGTAACATAAAGTGTCGTGTTTTGCGTGGCACTTCTATTTACCTAGCTGTCGATGCCAGGATCTAATATTATGACCTACACAACTGTTGTTAATTAACGGGAACTATCTCTATTCAAACATAGGGTTATTTCAAACGGAAAGATGCCATCGCCATGAATAGCAGAGTAGCCTGGAAACCATCTCAGTGCAAGATTGCAATAAACTTCTTTAAAAGTCCTGTTGGACTGCAATATGCATAGAAACAACACGTCAATTAAACAATAGAAACGTTTTGAAATATTTATATACAGAATCATGAAATTAATAACCTGCTTTGATGTTACGATAACAATATCACTTTCCAGAACTTTGATTGTCCATTACTTTAAAACGAAGAAAGATACTAAGCTCTAGTTTGCGCTATTCTGTTTCTCTTCAATAAGCTCTTCAATGGTGTACTTACCTTTATATTTAAAATGGTTTACCCCCTACCCCCTCAAGCCACACAAAATCACAAATGTTCAGATATGTCAAAAAAATGTGTCCTGTTATGCAACACAAGATATATACAAAGTTGTGTTAACTTATTTTGAATAACAAAAAGAATAACGATTGGTTAAAAGGAATTTATAATCACTTAGGCCTATATACAATTTTGAATGACACCCTAAAACCTGTTCTGGGGACCGTGATCGGTGCTCATTTACTACTCCCGACCTTAGGTCACTGCAATAGCTCATCTTTCCTACAGAAATTCGCTAAAAATACAAATTAATAAAGTTTTCCTGTTAATATTACAAGCCAGTTTGGTTGAGAAAGTATATTGTTGCCAACTTATTATCTGGAATAACCAGTTCAGTTCCTCAAAGATTTTGATAGATTGTGTTCTTCACTTCTTACCCCGCTTTAAATTGTACAGGTTGCAATTTTAGTTAGATATAAACCCATCTGTCTTATCCGAAAAATACATATATAGGCTTTCATGCATTATGGATGCAACAGTATAGTATTGGATTTGGTTAGGATATTTACGATGCAGGAGGGGTGAATCAATATCAAATGGGCGAAACTTTTTTAATGTCTATTTCTTTCTTTAACTCACGCATGTTATTTTAGCGAAAATAAACATTTCAAAAACATAATTTTTCACGTTCAAATAACTTATTTCATATCCAGGTATAGTGTATATATATCTATATTTATAAAAGCGATATACCACTCACTCACTCACTGACTCACTAATCACGATTTCTCAAAAACTACAGAACGGATTGGAATGAAATTTGGTATGTAGCTTCCTCTAGGGCTATAGGTGCTTACTACGAAAAGATTTTAAAAATTTAAAAATTTTAGGGGGTTTTGGAGGATTAAAGTTATTAAAAAACGATTTCTTCAAAACTACCGAACGGATTGGAGTGACATTTAGTATGTAGCTTCCTCTAGGGCCATAGGTGCTGACGAAGAAAGGGTTTGAAAAAATTCGAAATTTTAGGGGGGTTTGGGGGAATCAAAGTTATTAAATCACGATTTCTTCAAAACTACGGAACGGATTGGAATGAAATTTGGTATGTAGCTTCCTCTATGGCCATAGGTGCTCACTAAGAAAGGGTTTGAAAAAATTCGAAATTGTAGGGGGGGGATCAAAGTTATTAAATCACGATTTCTTCAAAACTACGGAACGGATTGGAATGAAATTTGGTATGTCGCTTCCTCTAGGGCCATAGGTGCTCACTAAGAAAGGGTATGAAAAACTTAGAAATTTTAGGAGGGGTTTGGGGGGATCAAAGTTACTAAAATCATAATTTCAGATCTGTTATTATTATGACAATAGTGCTTTTATTATTTAAGATCTATATACATATAAGCCAAATCCCACTCACTGACCGAACACTTAAAAAGAATACAATTACGTTAAAAAGACTGAAAATACCAACCACCACGGGCAACGCCGTAAGGGTCAGCTAGTATGTTTATAAGGACAATCGCTAATGGACGCTAGTGGGTTGTTTCAATATATGCCACACGTAGAATTGTGTTGCTAAGCTTTTGGTTCGAATCAGCCGTTTAATCTGCTATAGGGCTGGGAGTAAAGCCACGTATTTTTACAATTTTCAATCTTTTCGATTTTTTTTTTTTTTTATTGCACTTCTGCATAGTGGTATGAAGGTATTCTAAACATTGTAAGACTAGCTGTCACGATATCAGCTGTACGTTGATTATGAGTCAGGACTTCTTCCGATATAAAAACGTAATCGATAATACAGTTCCCGAGGAAAGATGACGGTGTCTGTATTGACATTTTAGGTTAATACAAAACAGGACAGACACAGGCCTTAGCGAACAGCTGTTGAAACTGTCACTTGCATCACTTGGGGGGAGCGAACGAAGATATTTGACGTGTGAAAGCATCTTAAAATCTTCTTTTTCAATTTTCTGTTTTACGGAAACAATAAAGAGGAAAGTCCGCTAAATCATTTGCTAGCGAATTTACATGGGGAAGTTGAGCTATTGCAGTGACTCTAGGTCCCCAGTACACGTAAAAATTGTACAAATATGTGTGTGGGTGTGTGTGTGTGTGTGTGTGGGTGTGTTTGTGTGTGTGTGTGTGTTTGTGTGTGTGGGTGTGTTTGTGTGTGTGTGTGTGTGAGTGTTCGCACTCTAACGGCCACATTTTACCGACGGACACACTTTGGTTTTCCAAGTCGCTAATAAGAGTTCGTTAGGCAAAAAAATTTGGGTCTGCGTCGGACCAGACGGTGGAAGTTATACTTCTTTGACCATCCAATGGTATAGACAGGTAGACCTACTATTGATTTAATATATTTTGGGAAAAACTAGTCGTAACTTAAAGTAGCCCTACTATTTTGTAGATGATAGCCTATTCTTTTATAAAAACACTAACCAACACTGAAGGCATATTTTAAAATTAATATCCCATTTTTTCCTTCTTTGTTGCATACGCTTATGAATACTATCGTTGAATCTGTTTGGTTGGTCACAGTTAGTCTGGGGACCATGATCAATGCTCACTTAGTACACCCAACAAAATTAATATTGCATTGTCATCGGTCTTTGATAAGTGTGCAAAGTTTCAAATCAATCCTACTTTTTTGAAGGGGGTGAAAATCACGTCGTGTTCAGGGGACCATGATCAGTGCTCACTTACTACACCCAACAAAATGAATGAGCTCCCGAAGTTTATGCGTATCGTCGTGAATCACCCTGAATATAAAATGTTTAATGACTGCCGAAAACGTGTTCAAGGGATCATGATCAGTGCTCACTTACTACACCCAACAACATTGATATTGCATTGTCATCGGTCCTTGATAAGTGTGCAAAGTTTTGAAATCAATCCGACGTTTTGAAGTATAGGAAAGTATACGAATATACGAAGAATGGTATAAAAAGGCACTTTCCGGATTTAACTCGACCGACACCCCATGCCGATTACAACGGGCGCAAAGAAGTAGCCTATAACTTCAAAATCAAACAAACAAAAGCACGTTTTTTGGCTGAAAGTAATTTTTTTTAGATTCTTACTAGAATTAATCTTTTTTTTATCTAAAAAAAATGTATATAGGTGATTATTCTGCACATTTGATTTTTGTAAACGACCTCGAAATCGATTTAAAACGTAAAATACCAAAAAAAGAATCATAATAATTCGACCACGCAGCTGAACTGCTGACGTGAGTTGAGCAAATTTCCAAAATGAAGTTTACAGGCCTATGTTTTAGGGTTTCAACCAACAATTTGGGAAATAGGTCTATACACGACGATGTTGAATAGCTGCAAAATGCTTCGCACGCCATTCCGCATATTGGAGGAATTTTCAATATACAATGCATTGCGAGCTCCGCACGCCAACCCCACAATAGAATCCACCACATGGCTTTGAACCGGGTACGTCTATGGTATTTTACGTTTTGATCGATTTTGGGGGAAAAAGCGAGCTAAAGGGTCGCGTAAAAAAACAAAATGTGCAGAATAACATCTTACATTTTTATTTTTAGAAAAACCTCTAAAAACATTTTTACCTCGTAGTAAAAATCTCAAAAAATAGTTACTTCCGGTTGGTGGATTTTTTTGGCTAACGAACTCGTCCGAGCGACGTAGACAACCAACATGTGTACCAAATTTGAAGCAAATCGGACTTAAAATGCGGCCGCTAGAGTGCGAACACATATATACATATATATATATGATTTTTAATGACACACCAAAACGTGTTCTGGGGACCATGATCGGTGCTCATTTTCTTCTCCCGACCTTGGGTCTTACCATAAGGGCCACTGCAATAGCTCATTTTTGCAACGGAAATTCGCTAAAAAGTGAGTTTTTCCATAATCCGGAGCCGCAATGTCGAGTTGCGAACTATCAAATCGAGCGTTTCCCCTGCTAGCGGAACGAAGCAAGGTGTGATCCGGGGAAGAAGGGGAAGGTGCAAACAAATTCAATAATATATTTCTACTGATTCAATTCAGCGCATTCGATAGTAGCTCAATTAACCAAATAGTTGGTTGAAACGCTAAAACATATAAACTCGATTTCGGAAATTCGTTCAATTCTCGTCAGCTGTTCAGAGAATAAATGATAGAAAATAATAAAGAACATTAACTATGGCATAACAAAAAGAATAAATTTTTTTAAAATGATCAAATTCAAAGTCGAATAAAATATGCAATTTCTATTTAAAACTTAAATATTAGATCAGTGACAACAGACTGTTCATTCAATTTCTTCTGCCCTTCACGGATATCTCTAACTGGATCCGGATAACCTTTAACATCAATGGGGCGTGAGTCATCGCTGGGCTTTACATTCATGACCTAGATGTATGTTTACAATATGCCTGACCCACGTGTTAAAGCTTTGGAAAAGCTTAGAAAAACAAAAAAGTAAAAACTTTTTAAGGAAAACCGATGTCGATATTTTCGTTTTGACTTGTGAATTTAAAATACTAGGGGACACTCCCGCGTGATTAACTCGTTGTTAGATTATTAGAGAATGTAAAAACCACTTTTTTTGGCTCAGGGGTCCCAAAACGGATATTTTCACAAAAATCTCAACATGTATACTATAGTATAGTGAGAAAGTAAAAACTGTTACTAGTGTGGATTGTCGGAAATTTGCTTTTAAAGACTATGATAATAAGTCAAACAAAGCCATTTTCAAAAAGGCCAATATCGTAACTTCACACGGCACTGTTTTATCCTAAGATAGACCTTTAATTTGATGTACAACTCGACCTATGCTCCTACTTAAGATTTTCGTTCGACTCCCTGCTGGCCGTCGTACAAAAACTATAATAGCTTCAAAAATCAGTTGATTCGATAGAAAGACGATTTTTGGCAAGAGACGATTTGGTAGCAAGTTTTGTTGTGTAATCTGTAATGGTTGCAACCATATAACGCCGTTCACTCACTTTTGATACACCATGTATATTATTCAAGCTAATGGAAAGCTTTCCAATTTCGTTCAAACTCAGTCTAAACATACCCACATTTTTGCACCTACATGTGGGAAAACTGTATGAAAATCGGTTCCATGATTCCAAGCTGCAGACAAATTTACATACAGAGAAACGTTGTCTATACTAATATTATAAAGAGGTAAAATTTGTTTGTTCCTTTATTTGTATGTAGGAGGCAATCTCTGGAACTACTGAACCGATTGAAAAAATAGTTTTACTAATAAAAAGCTACACTATCCCTGAGTAACATACGCTATAATTCATTTTGATAAAAACATTTTTTATTTAAATATTTGTAAATTTAGTTGGAAAAATTTCTTAGGTGAGGCCTAGACTGATGAACCAACACATATTTCTTGAATGTGTTCATTCATTATCATAGCAACCAATTAAATAAAATAACAGATAAAACAGCCGTTTGCTCCGATATTTCAATTAACAGCTGATTTCAAACTTTGAAGCAATTATTTGTATTTCTAACTTTTAGGTTAGGGTTTTAATAAAGTGTAGACCTGAGCCTTCCTTTACATTCATTACCCATAGCAACCAATTGAACAAAATAACATATAAAACACCTGTTTGCTCTGATTGTTCCATTAACAGCTGATTTCAAACTTTGAAGTAATTATTAGTATTTATAACTTTTAGGTTAGGTTTTTACTTAAAGTGTAGACCTGAGCCTTGCTGGTTCATTTAACCTTTATTATAACTGCTGTCATAAAATATACGAAATAATTTGATTTGAACATTTAATACTACTGTATTTACAATCTTAGCTTTGTGGTTATTGTTAATCTTACTCCTTTATTATAAAGAAAACATAACACGATTATGTGTATAGAAGGTTCCAACGGGGTAGGCGTGCGGAGCACGCGAGGGTTTCCCGTAGTATTTTATGAACTGTACATTTCAAACTAAAATGAACCTTTTTTTATAAACAAATTAAGAGTGTCCTGTTAAAATGTGAGATTACAATTTGTCTCAAAATATATGCAATTTGGTATAAAAATATATGCAGATATTGCTTCTACTTAAATTTAAGCTATTGTACGCAGTTCTTTTATTAGCTTTAAGATATTCCACGAACATTTTCAGCTTATTTAAGCTTATTTTTTAGATTGATGCAGTGTAATGAATCGTGAAGAATATGAGTGGAGGTTTAGGGAATAATAAAGAAGGTTGGATCACATGAATATTTCATGCACGTCACGTGGGTTTAGGAATAAAATTGCACTTTCTACTGGATCAGTACAAGGTGTATTATAAAACAGTTTGCACGTTAAAATGTATTTTGTATTGTATTGTATTGTATACGTGTATGAAAAAAATATGAAAACGCCTGAGTTTATAGGATTTTAAGAAAGAGAAAAATGTCTGACTTTTCAAATATTTTCTTTTTATAAAAAAATTTAGTTTTTTCGGGTTTTTTTATGGAAAACTTGTGACTGGTAAAAACTGTGTATAATAATAACTAGTAGCCCAGTATATACGTGGGTTTCAGCTTACATTAATTGCGGCAAAAGATTTTTTTCTAGGATAGTTTGGTATGGTTTGGGAAGCCAAATCTAATTTTGCGATCTCAAAAGTGGGGGAGACAACTTTTGGGGGGGGCAAACATCCTCGAGATTTTCGGACTTTTCCCAATTTTTCGCTTATTACTCGAAAACGGTGCATATTTTGTAAACAACAGTACTTTAATAAATGAAAGAGGAAAAAATTTGGCGTCAATTAAAAAAAAATAAAGTGTAAAATTCGTCCAGTAGTTCGATTTTTATGGGGATCTAAAAAACAGCAAATTTTTCCAACTTTGCCAAAAACTGTGTTTTACCCATTTTTAATGTGCTGTGACCTTCCAACATCAAATTTTATCAATACCCCACTCTCGTAAAATTTTAGGGGGGGTTTGGGGGGAATCAAAGTTATTAAAAAACGATTTCTCCAAAATTACCGAACAGATTGGAATGAAATTTGGTATGTAGCTTCCTCTAGGGCCATAGGCGCTCGCTAAGAAAGGGTTTCAAAAAATTCGAAATTTTAGGGGGGGTTTGGGGGATCAACGTAACTAAAAATCTAGATTTCTCCAAAACTACTGAACGGATTAGAACGAAATTTGGTATGTAGCTTCCTCTAGGGCCATAGGTGCTCACTAAGAAAAGGGTTAGAAAAATTCGAAATCTTAGGGGGGGAGTTTGGGGGTCAAAGTTACTAAATCACGATCATTTGTCGCATTTATTTCACCAAAATAATTATGCAATAGCGAAGCATCGCCGGGTCAGCTAGTATAAGATAAAATGGTAACTGCAAGTTGGCGGGCTAGGCTCATGGTCGGTGAATTACAAAAGAATGTTTTCTTAAAAAGTGTCATAGTCTGTTGTTAAATAAAAAATATTTGTCACTTCATAAATCTATTGGTCCACTATTTTGTAAACGCCAGCACAGTACGGTAACCTGTAACTGACGCATCTGAATTACCAACCGTTTGTTTCAGTTCTGGCGACTAATAATAAAATATTCAAACCATAATTGCATTACAAAACAAATCAATAAGTATGCAAAATTTCATTAGTTTAAGTGCATTCATTGGTCGAACTATTTTTGTCCGATAGACCAGCCCATGTTAAATGGATAAGCCGACACTGATAAATGGATTTGGGATAAACAGCAAACGCTTTCACGTTAAATGAAATGAAACCGAATGCATTGAATAACTCAAAGCCGTTTTAATTGAATACATATTCAGGTAATGGGACGTATTGTACGGTATGTTCCGAAAACCATTTTCATCGCTTAATTTCTTTTATTGGTTAAAATAAACAGAACTTTGTATCTTGAGATTTTTTAGTATCAAGTACTAATTTTTGCTAATATTGGTAAAATGGTTGATGTATTGCAATATATACACACCCCCTAACCTGTATATTACAACCCCTACCCTGACTACTACAACACCTTAACATAAACATTGCAATCCATTAGCCTGTATATTTCAACCCCTACCCTGTATATTTCAAACCCTACCCTGTATACTGCAACC